>ML807718.1:151069-166334 GCA_009831015.1 Picea engelmannii | reverse complement strand
GGCTTCTAGATGACATATGAGGGTCATCCAACTTCGTAAGGCCATAACTCTCAAACCGTGAGCAGTTATGTGACGTTCCACATACCACCAGAAATGGAATGACATGTACTATCCATAAAGAATAGTATTACCTGCAAATATATAAAAACTCATACCATTATCTATCAAACAAACTTGGGTCCATTACCCAAACCTGGGTTCTCCAACTTCTTATGGCCATAACTCTCTAACCGTGAGGAGTTATGTGACGTTCCACATACCATCGGAAATGGCATCAAAATAACTATCTATATAGGATAGTTTCACTAAAAAATTCACTGACCTTCATCTCATTATTATACAAATAAGCATGGGTTCTCTAACCATACTTCTAGGATAACTCAATCCGCAAAGTGTCTTCCCGTGACGGCTTTCACCATAAGGGGATTGTTATCCCCGATTTCTAGGGATAACTAGGAGATCATGTCACGAGGCCCACAGGTCCTAGACATGGAGTACCAAGAGCAGGATTGACCTGAGCATGGCCCTGGGGGGGGGCATGTTTCTTCTTCTTCATCAGACTTGTCCTGTCAGCAGCAACAACATCCATCACCTTCGGCCTAGACTTGTATCGGAGAAGACTCTTGCTCCATGAGGTAATTGGTCCAGGTATCATGGTATGTGTCATATTTGATCATTATAACCTTCAGATATATGCATCAAATTCCTTTCATTTCTAACGACTGCTTGGATCTTACATTAACCCACTTGACCATGGTTGGGGGGATTGACAGGGTACCCTAGAAAGCTTGTACCCATAGGTTTTGGTTAGCCACCAGGGGGGATTTTGAAGGTCCATCATCCACTCCCATCATATCATCACTCTTACATCTTATCTCTCACTCATCTATCCCATTCCCCTGGTCCGGACATTAGGATGACCTGTTTGTGGGGTTACACCTTATCTCGTGGGAAGAAGGGGCTAAAGGCCTAGAAGGTAAAAGCAGCTGGTAAAAGATAAAAGCCATAAAAATAAAACCTAGAGATTCCTCGCCTAGGGATCCCCAAGAAGGCAATAAAAAAACCTCTCAACAAGAAACAAGAGGGGCCCGAAGAAAAATGACAAAACAAGACCTAGCCAAGAGGATGGGGGGTCTCATCACGAGCCAGCCCATTATGTTCATAGGTACCTAGCAGTATGAAATTGCCATTATCTGGTTACCACGCCAAGGTAGTGACCTTTGGTTGCATGGCCAAGGGAAAGGGGGTCTCATCACAAGCCAGCCTTATCATATCTGTGAAAGTACTTGTGGATAACACTGTTAGCTCTAGTCACCATGCCAAGGTAGTGTCCTCTAGTTGGGCCTTGAAATAAAAAGAAAGAAAAAGTAATTAAAAAAAAAGAAAGAATAAAGGCAATAAAGGGCTTGGAAATAATTACATCCATGACAGGTACAGCTCACCTTCTACAAAGGTACCCACGGATAATATCACCCCTATCTTTCACTCTACCTGTATGTCTGAACATCCTTTGACCACACCACCTTGTGTTACATGGATTGGATGATATCCTCTGGAAGCTTTCCTTTTCTTATGGATGCTAGCCCAATAGGGCATTTTGTCTTTTTCTTCAGCTTTGTATAGTAGGTCAGTGTAATGTCTTTGAGCTATTGGATGATATGCTAGGGGTTTTGTGCATGCATTTGATAAAATTAATGATGAAATATGATTGACATTGCTATGATCCCTAGGACTAATGAGCCCATGGAGGGTGAAGTTTTTGATGTGCAGGACCATGCCCGATGGACAGGTACCAAGTGGACTAGTACACATGGGGAGATGATTAGTTCGGACCTCCATGGGGCTGAAGAGCCCATCAGATGGTTGTTGGGACCTCATCAGGGGCAGAGACATGGCAATGATTGGTCGAGCCTTTGCACGAGAGAAGAAGGAGGACGTTTTCATCCAGGATGCTTTGGTTGAGCCCAGCCCAGGGGGGTTGACCCACTACAAGTGGAACGTGTCTTTTCTGATGCCCCAGGACGTCATCTAGGAGCCATGACGTCACCTCCAGTGTATGGTACTTGACAGAGCATTTTGGCACGTGTGGCAGAGTTTGGAGGCCCAAAGAGGGCCAACGTTTGTCATCTAGTGCTACATTTTTCCCTAAAAATGGCCAACGTCTCCCTCAAAGGGGCTTGACGTCTTTCTTATTGCTCATTTAGGGTTTCATTTAAACAGTTTAATGTAAAACAGTATGATTTTTGGTTATTAGCCTTGTCGACTATTTTTAATGACCTAATTTTAATTAAAGGTCATGAGATGCTATATATTGAGGATGTTTTTCCCTCATTTGACATAACACAACTCACTCACACTTGTGAGGTATGATTTTTGTGCCCTCCTAGGATATTGTTTCTTTCTAAGTGAGGCACACTTGTTATTGGAAGGAATTTTTGGCATCTTTTGGCATTTTTCTCCAAGGAAGGTTTACAACTAGGGTTTGCACATGCTTTCTTCATGATATGTAAGTGATTTTCTTGCAAAACTTCTTAATTGAATGGTTGTAGGTTTAATTTCTTGCATTTTCTTATTAAATTGCTGATTTGAAACCCTAGGTAACAAGCACACAAGTAGGTCCTTGTTACATGTCCCCTTAGAGAGAAAAAAATTTTAGCCATTGAAGAAGAGGGATTGAGCCTAGCCTTTGCTACATTCATCTTGCTTCTTCCCTTAAGCTAGCATTGAAGTTTATAGGTTGAAAGAGGGTGACATCCTAGGCCTAGGTTATCTACACCTAGGGCCATCATCTTCTAGGGTTTGAAAGCCTTGTCTTTACAACACTTTCTCTCACCTCATCCCTTAAATTTATCATTTATTCTAGCCTTTTTGGAAAGTTGACCTAAGGAAGGAGGAAAGAGCATGAGGCCTTGCTTAAGAAACATCGGAGTGAGCCTCTTTCCCCTAGGGTTTTGATTCTAGGGCCCTGCCTTTGCAGCACTTTAGAACCCTTCCCTCTTGTCTTTAAGTCTTCATCCTTTCAAAACCTTGTGCCCTTATCTTGTTTGATTCCATATACCCTAAGGCACTGATCTCTAGCCTCCAACATTGAAGTCTTAGTGTACAAAACCACTCTCAAAACTCTAAATTTTGAAACCCTAACTAACAAACTAACCAAATTAGGGTTGACGTCACAGTTGGTTATCTCATCTTGACGTAGGAAGTGTTGAATATAAGCAATTAAATGACGATTTGAAGCATTTATTGAGAAAAGTGTTGATTGGATACATTGTTAGCTTCATCATCTTGATAGTTATTGATGAATTGATGCTTTTACCATAGCTAATTGATAAAACGTTGACTTCATTGGTATCTATTGTTGTACATTGCTTATTAATTGATATCATATAGTCATTGAAGTACTAACCCATTGAGTTATAGCCTGCATATATATTGTATCATTGTTGTCTTATTCTGGGCAGGTGTTTTCATTTGGGCATACACTTCTTTATTGGCTGATTAGCCGGACTGTCTGACTTTGGTGGTAACCTGTGAGGGGGAAACTTTGATCTTGACTTTATACCTTAGCCTCTTCAAAACCCCAAGTTACTGAGGACGTCTCCCCTGGGCTAACCTCCCTAAATAGAAAGAACATCCCCATTGAGGTGACATTGGGTGGGGAAGGTTCCTGTTACGCCAGTTTGCCTTCAATTCTCTAGCCATTTGACCTAGCTACAAACTGTGCGATAACAGGGACCACTTTGGTGTTCATCCTTTGTGCTATCGGGATTTATTCAAGGGTTGACATCAATGAAAACCAACCTTAATCAACAGACCTATAGGGGTGCTCATTCATAATCATTTCACTTTCCATCTCAATCCCCCTAGGGTCACCGGGATTCCCCCCTTATGGTGATTTATTCATCATTAAAGCAAGGGAAGTGTCTATCTAAGGTGACAATGGGTAGGTGCTCCCGTGTTTGTCTCACCTTTGTTGTTTGGGTTGGGATTTTCCCAAGCTACAATATATGCAATAACAAGTACAATCATGTATGCATCATCATAGGTATCATAGATAGGATAAGGCACTGAATCCTCATCATACTTAGGCGCTAGCACACCCTCGTATTCATAAGCATCACTACTAAGGTATGATGTTGAATCCTAAACATTGGCTGATTGGGATGCTTCACCATATGCTCCAACAACATGTTCATCATGTGCGCTAGTGATATGGGCCTCATAGGACAATGTTAAAGGTGTACTAGATGTTATTGTGTCATCATCCTCATTATGCACATCCTCCACATGACTAGATGCATGCAAGTCCATCTGTGACTCTACCAAACCCCCATCATTAGGTGAGTTTTTAGCTTCATCAACCTTTCTAGATTTGGACATTTTCCCCTTCTTCTCAACTGATAAGTGTGGCTCCTTCCATATAGGGTTCTCTAACAACCTTGTCAGATTATTCTGATATCCCTTCGTGGTATGTTCAAGTTCTATATTGACTTCCTCCTCGGTCTTCATCTTCCTTGATTCCCTGCTACCACTGCTAAAATTTGAGAAATTTAAGTGTCAATCACTTAATTAATTCAATCTGAAATGTTCCTTCCTCTGAATTCCCCTCAGGATGGCAGGAAAACTAGCTATGATACCACTGTAATTTCCCTCCTACTACTGATATAGTTATTTGTTCCTTGATATTATGATTTATTGCTTGTTTTGATTGAAAGGTTTCATCAAACACTTTATTGTTGTGCCCAGATCCCGATGTAACAAACTCCTTATCACCGTTGTGTTGGATCATGTTGTCATTGATGCCAATGGTTTGATTGATTGATGCCAATGGATTGATTGATAGGCTTGATTGATTGATGATTGATGAAAAATGTATATGTATTGTCCTTGATGAGAATGATAGATGTCAAGTGAAAACCAATCGATGAAGATGTTATCATTGATATGATGCATAGATGAAGATGGATCAATGAGTTGTCATTGATACATGATGAAGATGGATTTTTTGATATATGATGCATAGTTTGTTTGATGTAAATATGACTCATTATTTTCTTGTCATGGTACAAATGGATGAACTCCAAAGTGGTCCCCTTATGGTGAAAGCCCTCACGGGAAGATGCTTTACAGTTGAGTTATGGTTGAGAGAACCCAAGCTTGTATGTGGAATAAAGAGAATAAGATCAGTGATTTTGTTGGTGAAACTATCTTAGATGGATAGTGATTTTCATGCCATTTCCGGTGGTATGTGGAATGTCACATAACTCCTCATGGTTCGAGAGTTATGGCCCTACGAAGTTGAAAGACCCCCATATGATGGCTTGAAGCCCCATAAGGTCAAAGAAGTCAAAGTGCCTCAAAGGATTGTAAATCATTATTTAAATGATAAAGTAAAGTAACAAAGTCAAGGTAGATTATTTAAATAATAAAGAGAAGTGACAAAATCAAGAAGGAATATTCAAATGATAATGTATTGGAGAACTTTCTATTTATGGAAAGTGGTTAGCCCTAAAATAAGGAAAATAGGTTAAGTGACCTAGAAATGGGTTAAGTAACCTAGAGGATGAAAGTATAAATAAGATAGCAATGGTCTCTTGCAGATCATCCTTTTTGTGGATCAATGGAGAGCTTCTTGTGAGATTATCTTTTGGAGTGTTGATGGAGAGCTTCTTGTGAGAGCATCTTTGGTGAGGATATCTTGAGCATGATTGAAGATCTATTCTGAGAAAGAGATCGTGAGGAGGATCTCATGGATGCATCAAAGTTTCTTCAATATTGGAGATCTTGACGGAAAAAGTCTCAGAGCTTCAGAAACCCTAGTTTCTGAGGTGTACACGGGTTGTAATGGGCCAGGACATGTACATACATAGGCTATATGAGGACAGGGCGCGTACAGTGGATAAAAACATGGAGATTTGTGTTTGAGCTGATGACTGGCTATTGAAGACTGAAGCAAGTTCCATATCTGCATTCTATGGGCTCAGATCTGTCACTGAGACACTGGTATGGTTGCATTATTGTCTTGATGGATAGTATTGCTTGTTGTGTTTTGAATGCTTAGGGCATTCTTGGTATGGTTGTTGTGATGTGGTTTATGCTGGTTGATGGAGTGAGCAGTACTCTTGTGGTTTAGTTGTGATATGATTGCTATGGTATACTAGTTTCTTTTACATGATTGAGTCAGCATTCATATTGATTGGTTGTGGAGCATGAGTAAGCTATTGGAGAGCTTGTATGTGTTGTGAATGGCTGGTAGTCAGATTTAACAATGGAAGACAGAAGAAATTTTGCTTGCAGGTTGCAGAGGATCTGAGTATGTGATGAAAAGGACAAACCCTAATAGATCATAAGGCATACGCAGGTTGTTGTATATATTGGCCGCGTATATACGCGGGTTGTAGTGAGCCAGGGCGCATACACACGCAGGTTGCACTACTGACAAGTCGCGTACCTGTTGCAGATTGATATCTGTTGAGGATTGTTGCCTCATCTCAGTTGGTGTTGAGGGTGTAAGTTGAGTCTTGCATTATAGATTTGGTGCTCTTGTAGAGTTGTACTCTATTTAGTTGTTGCTGAAAAACCCCAAGGATTGTAGTCCATAATAAAAATAAAATTGTACATACATCTTATGTTCTTTGTGTTCCTTGTGGTGATGACTTATTGATGATCTATGTTGTTGATATATGCTCACATCTAACTGGTTATAAATGACAACAATGAGTAATAAGTAAATGTTGAATGCTAACTAATGAGTTTTGTGTAAGAGGGAAGTTTTGGTAAAAAGATCCCCACACTCATTCACCCCCCCTCTAAGTGTGGTAGGTGTGTCCAACACGTTGTTCTTTTTTTGGTACTTTTATGAGTTAATACCTTTGTCAAACACTTGCTAGACAACCCCCAAACTCATTTTTACTATATTTCATGATGTTGTTATACTAATGGGCTTGTTGTTGGGTGTTAGCAATTATGTTTTCAAAGAAAAAATGTGGGATTTGGTTGATAAATAAGACATGTATGATCCATGCAAAATATATTGGCAATGTTGTAGTTATCGAATGCACAAACAAATGTTATAACAACAATATAGATAGATAAAAAAAGGCATGGATTTATTATGAGCCTGATGAGTACCTTTACACAACAAGATGACTCACATATTTGGTCTCTAAACACCTTGCAATGGATTGGTATTGTTGTTGGATGAATGTGCACCAAACTAGACCAAAAATGATGGTTGTAGCAACCTCCCCAACCACACGATTTGTTATCCAATAAGACAATGACATCCACCACAAAAAATTTATCCCCCACTAAGAGAGAAATTCTCCACATGAAACAACAAACAACTCCACAATGGAAAATGACTCTAGTGCAAGTAAAAATCGACCCAAACAATGGGAAACTCGGCCTTCTCTAGAGGATAAAGTCTGCCCACAAAGAAAAATTGGTTTAGTTTCAAAGATGCACCCTTCTCAAGGGAAAAGTTGACCCCTACTCAAAGAAATTCGGCCATAACATCTGCAAATCGGCCCTCAAGGTAAACACAATCCCAAAATGAGAAAACTTAGCCTCCAAGATGAGAAATTCTGCCACAATGAAAAAAAATTGTATGATCTCTCCTCTACAATTAGCTAGGGTGGATAGTTTCACCACGGAACCCAGTCTTATTCTCTAGGTTTTTTCATCCCAAGAGCCAAAATCCACAAGAGCTCCTCAAATTCGTTTTTAGAAAATAATAATGCATAATGGCCAAGGGGTGTGCCCTCCTCTTATAACTCTTCATTCACCCTTCCTTGACCCTTTTACCTTTTTGTGACCCTTTTAACTTTATAACCCTTGACCCCCTTTTCTTTGTTGTCTATAACCTACGAGAGTCTGTAAGTATACTACATCATCCACCTGGAGTGATCACTTGGAAAGGGACATCACTTGTGTCCACTCAAGTGTTTCCTAGCCTATCATTTAATAATCTAGTAAAAGAATATGAGAACAAACTTGATAAGAGGATGTAAAAAATGGGCTAAAAAGCAGTCATGGACATTGGATGTGGACAATGTCACTCAAGGAGATCCATCTAAGGTAAAATAACCCTCATAATAGTTATTATTTTTTTGAATTTTGATTTTTCCTGTTACTCACAATCGTTCCTTATAGGTTGGAAAAAAAATATGAAATAAAACTTGAGTCGCCTCCTCCGAATGATCCCCAAACTAAGCCACAAGTGAAGCAGATAGTTTGGTGGCATATGTGTGTGCATAATTTTTGTATTTTCCAATTTTTCTTTGGATTGAAATTAGGCATTATGTTGTCTTGTAGGTTCTAAATGAATGAAAGAAAAGTCATACAATCGTGAACCCAAAGGAAATTCTCCAAGTAGTTGTATGCCTTTTAGATATATGTTTTAATGTTTTTGTAGTAGTTATATGTTGAAGTTATACCTGCTATAGAGAAAATACTTCAAGTAGTTGTATGCTTCTTAGATATATGATTTAATGTTTTTGTAATAGTTATACATTGAAGTTATACCTACTATGGAGTCAACATTATATTGTCACTTTTTAAGTCGATGTTAGAAAAACCTGTGAGCATGAGTCTTCCTATGACATAATGTTTTCTTCAATTGCTAAGCATAAATATGTTGATGTTGTCGTTGAGACACCAATAGGAAGATATAACAGTTCAATTGTTTGATGCAAATTATAGATAACACTTTTACATTAGTTTTACCAATATGTGCTTGTTTCATTTTCCTTCACTGTTATGTATCCAAATCTGTTGGTGTTAATAAAATTGTTATTTCACTATGTTACTTCTTGGACCTACACTCAAGTTATTCACGTCCCTAAATGAAGTACAAACCTAGAAGCACTTAGGAAGGTTGTCCATTGTCACCATAGCAAATCTTCCTCTCACTTTAGGTCGGTTATTTTCCTACACAAGGGGGGAACCATAGAAACAAATGTTTAAGATGTTCTTTAGAATAAAAGGGATGGTATATTCTACCAAGTCTAGTGTCTATCCAATTGGGATATGGAGTCTAGCTCAATGAAAAGAGTGCTTGAAATAGATGAAAAAGGCATAGCTAGGCCATTATAAATGCACTTTAACCAACCACATGGATTTAATTTAATATGTAGAAAGTTAAAGGAAGGCCCTTCCAAATATTCTCCTCACAACAAGTATAAAACTAATTAAGTAATAATGTGCAACCATGAACCATTCAGGGATAGCCACACATGAAACCATAAATGAAGTAGACAAAGTATGACATCCTTCTTATTCAATAAACAACCAACAATACATAATTTCTTCAAGTTTGATTTGGCCACAAGATCAAGAGGACCTAAATATGTCACACATAACCTTCATCCCTAGCAAAGATTGTTGATATTATGGTAGCTACGGGAGGTATTAACCTCCATATGTAACCATTGACTAGAATAGAATATTCTGGAAGCAAGAGAAACTCTAAATAAATGTGTGAAAACCCTAGAAGACATGTTGGCTCAACATAATATATAATATTAAGATATTACTCTCATTGAAGACAAGTCGACCCAGACTGGTGACTAGAACCACTATAAATAGAGGAGGTCTTGGCTCATTTGTTCACTCAGGAAACCAGAAACAATGCCCAAGTTTGGAGGAGGAGGAGGAGCAGTTGCAGTTGTACGATTTTCTCTTGGTTAGTCTTTCTGGTACTTTCTCTTCTGCTCTACCCTTGGAGAAGGTGCGCTTTCTTGGTTATTTGTTGTTTATGGTGTGGCTTCCTGGAATCATTCTTTATGTCAAAGGTTAAGGTACTCGAGGGTGGCTTTGTGCCTATGGTTGGGTGACAATGGTGCAACATTGTCTATGGTGAAATGAGCACATCTACATTATTCTAACAGTTTATGGGCCCACACTACCTTCAGAACAGTCTAACCACTAGAAGGTAGATCAGGATTTCATTGTCAAACTTGTTGTAGCACCAGTTGCAGCTGTAACAAGGGTTTTTGATTTTGCAGCTGTAACAAACCCTAAACCTAAACTCCCGAGCACTTTCAGTGAAGCATTGGACCTAATTTTTGGGTATTCTAGTGCACCCTAGCCTAGCATGCCCACTGGTGCCCTCAGATAAAAAAAATGTCAAGTTTGATTTTTTGGGTCAAAATCAAAGGTTGACTGGTCAAAGTCAAATGTTGACTTTTTGTCAAAATTGATTTTTGTGGTCAAAGTTGAAATTTCAAGGTTTCTAGCTTGTTCTAATCATTGAACCTTTTTTATTCAGTTGCTAACCTCTTCTTGTCAAGATGGTGTCTAGTTTAAAATTAGAAGACAAGTTGAACGATACTAAAAGTTTCAAAGGTATGCACTTGTATATTCTTTTCAAGTTATATCATCCAGCAAAGCATAAGTGTGTTTGCAGGGAATGTACAAGAGACCTTGTCCAAGCAGTGATTTTGAATTCATTACATTCATAGGAACAAGTGCACCCTCCCTAGCAGTGAAGACTCTAGGTTTGATTATTTAAAAGTTGTTATGGCATTATTATGATCTTATGTTGCATATTGATCTATTGAAGTTATGATAATTATACTAACTCCTTAATACTAGAGATACACTTGTTGATCTCCTCTCTAGGAGATATTCTTGTTCTTATGTAAATGATTATTGTTTATGATATGAAGTTGATCTCCTTTAGGAGATTGTTTTTGTTACTGACCTTGACTCTAGGCATGATATCTTCCATGGAGGATACCATGGAGATTTTGTTCTTCTTGTTTCTTGTTTCGGGCAGGTCATAAGAGATAAATCTGAGATGGATTCAAAGATCAAGAAGAAGCCAACATAGTTTTGTGACACTTTGCATAATGCAAAGGGGCATGTAGTAGACAGAAGCGTGGTCTAAGGATTCTCTCAAATAGAGGGAGTTGACTTCAGAGTTTGAAATGAAGAATATTTCAATAATTCATCAGAGACATGGTATAGGAAGGAGAAGTGAGGCTCCATCACTTATCCACATATGAGCAGATAGCTGACATTTTCACTAAGCCTATGTATGGGACAAGCTTGACCGGAATGCAAATGTTTCCCTGGGGGAGTATTGATGATTACAGCATCGTGTCGATATTCCAAGATTGATCAGATGGATTTGGTCATGTGGGAATAGGCCTAGATGTAATCTTCGACAAACTGAATATTCGTTTTGTTGCTAGATCTCCTATGTTTGAATTGCATCGGGCCTTAAAACTCTCACGAGTAGGTGAGTAGTTAACTCATGAGTAGGTGAGTAGCCCCGATAAGCATCGGGCCGACTCTATCTCCACAGGAACTAGGTTGCATACCAGGGGAGATAGGGAACATCTATATCCATAGTAGATGTGCCCTGACGTAGTCTTCGATGAACTGAAGACTCGAGGTGCAATTCCACGTGTTCAATAGCATCGAGTTGAATGCATTCATAGAGTGATCATATGAAAGGATCACCATGAGGTGTTTGTGGCTCTGATGTGGTCATAATTCTTGCCATGGGACAACAAAGACCCGAGGTGCTAGACACACGTGTCTGATTGCATCAAGCTAAATGCATTCACGGAGTGATCCTATGAGAGGATCAACTATGAGGTGACTGTGGCTCTGATGAGGTCATGATTATTTTCATGGGACAAGAATGATCCGACGTGCTAGACACATGGTGGTGGAGATGAATCATCAATATATCTAAATGAGGCTCATGGATATTGTGATATTGCCTCTGACAGAAGAATTCCAAGAACAAGCACCATAATATGTTTTGATGCCAAATTGCTACCAGATGATGTTGATAGTGATGATGATACGTGTGGCTTGATATATGATAATGCTACCTGTAGAATGGTCTACAAGACTATGTGGGTCTTTCAGATTCCATGTGAAGGTGGATGAATGTGTTTGATACCATTAATACCTCCCTAGCTAAAAGGGAGTGTTGATATTATGGTAGTTGCAGGAGGTATTAACCTCCATATGTAACCTTTGACTAGAATAGAATATTCTGGAAGCAAGAGAAACCCTAAATAGATGTGTGAAAAACCTAGAAGACATGTCGGCTCAGAAGAATATATAATATTAAGATATTATCCTCCAAGAAGAAAAGTCGGCCTAGACTGGTGACTAGAACCACTATAAATAGAGGATGTCTTGGCTCATGTGTTCACTCACCCACTCTCACTCAGGAAACCAGAAAAAGTGTGCAAGTTTGGAGGAGGAGGAGCAACAACTGCAGTTGTACAGTTTTCACTTGTTTAGTCTTTCTGGTACTTTCTCTTGTGAACTACCCTTGGAAAAGGTGTGCTCTCTTTGTTATATGTTGGTTATGGTGTGTCTTCCTGGAATCATTCTTTCTATCAAAGGTTAAGGTGCTCGGGGGTGTCTTTGTGTCTATGGTTGGGTGAAAATGGTGTAGCATTGTCTATGGTGAAATAATCACATCTACATTATTCTAACAAGGACAACCCTCAAAATTAGAGTGAACAATATTAGCCAAAAAATTACAGCAAGAAATATCCATGAATATGAATAAATAAGTATAGCAAGACAAACATAATGTTTCACCTCAACCCTAATGTCATCTTCATGGAGAAAACTTGCATTTATTCAAAGATTACACTGGCAGAGTTGAAAAAATACAGTTGAGGAAACATATTTGACTTGAGCAAAGCTTGAAGAGGAAGTAGTACATTGTAAGCACAACTTGCCACTATGTACATGAAAGAAATTCTTGACGACATGCATCACCCACATAGATGTGTGGGAGGTGGGTAATGGAAAGCAAGCTATGCAAGGATATGGAAAGGGGCATGATTGACACAAGTAAGTGCCCATGCATCACAACCCTCTTTTCCAATTTTTCTTGCATCTATCCAAACAACCCAAAGAATAAAACCAAAACCAGTGCTAGGGGGAAGCACATATAAGGTTCGAAAGCATTATTATTTGACCAGTGTCTATTCTCCCTCACATTCTATCAAACTTATGAATTTGTTGATATTTCATTTATTGTTTGGCTAAGGAGGTTTCCTATGATGGTCTCCTATGATACATTTTGATGCTTTGTGACACAATTTTGACACTTAATACATGGTGACACTCAATACACAATTTTGACAATGCATTGTTCTTACACTCTTACGAGCCTTTTAATCACCTTTCTAATTAATTCACAAAGCAACCAAGAGTTTGTGTATTAAATTTTCAACCTGAAGTTCTATTTTAACTTGCAAGTGTTTGTGGTGCAGTTGTAATTTCAACAACCACTTTTACAAACAAGGACATAAATAGTTCCACAATTTTTCGCAACGTTCTAACAATTTTTAATTAACCACATAGACATCAGAAAGGAAATGACAGTCACACAAAATAAGGTGCGGGCAGTAAATTAGCTTAAAAGGTAAATTGTAGAAAATTCACACTTGTCCTCAGATGGTAAATTCACACTCTATTGGAAAGGAAATTCACACTTTGTTGAAAGTAAATTGTAGAAAATAAACCTATCCTTGCCAATATGATCAATATTTATAACCAAGGTAGTAATTGTGATTATTGAGTTAAGCATGATGATTCAAGAAATCTATTGAAACAATGGAAATCTTACGAATCTTAATATGAAGTGTAACTCTACTAAACTTAATTGCAACAACTTTGAATAACCAAAAGAATGTAAACCTTGCTATCTATGACAATCTTGTTGAAATAAAGTAATAATTTCAGTCCACCACAAAAATGTAACTCTATTTATCAAGGGGGTGTTAGTCTACAGGAAAATGGAAGTAATCACACTACTCGCAATCAAAATATGAATGATAATTCAATTTAGGAAAAGTAACTCTTTTTTTCAACACAATAATAAGCTACATGAAAAGATAAATTGTTGCACCACACTTCATTCTCAAATGCAATCAACTTTAAATAGGAATTACCAAATGCCCCTATGGTGTAGAACATTCGGGGATGGAGTGCACTACTAAGGTACTATGTTAGGTGAGGTCCCCAGTTCGAAACCTCGAATTATCTTGTGTCCCACAATTGGGGTAGTGTGGGCACACCTGGAGGTTATAGTGGTAGCGGGTGGAATTGACCTCATGTCATGTGAGTATGAGCCTGACCTAGTTGTCGATTCCGCCCGATACAAAAAAAAATATAAATTACCAACAATAATAATCCTACAAAACTAACTACTATGGCACCTTTCTTGTTGGAGCAGACCATGCCTCATCAGGCAGAGTATTGGTAAAACGGTATAGCAACTGCTAAATTACTTCACACACTACATATATAAAGGCAAGAACCAAGCTCGAGAAATTTTATCAAAACAACAATTCAACAACAAGAAGTAGTATCTTCAATCTATTCTTGCATATCTATCGTCTCCTTTTCTTTTTACAAGAGCGAGAGGTTTGTTTTTATAACGACCTCTCTAAACTAAGGAAAATATATCTAGACATGCTTGAGAACCAACAGTTCTTAATCTATCTCAACAATAATTACCATATATCTAGTATGGGAAAATCATTATCTTGTTCTTTTCTAAAACTCGAGCAATGGTGGTTCCAAAGTGTCCAACCCGAAACTATTGTTGGGTTGGTCAAATACCAAATTCATTACAAAATGTAAATCATGTTTTGTCTCTACACACAGGATTTATGACTTCCAAAATAAACCATAGTTTCATGCCACACATAACTTCTAGATTATCATCTCAAAACATTGGATTTGTCATTCCAAATTCAAAATTCAAACAGTTCTACAGCCTTGTTGTAGAATTTCTATAGCTCGAGGGTTCCATAGCTCCATTGTAGAGTTTCCACAGTTGAGTTGTATCCTTTCCACAGTAGACGCATATTAGATGTAAGGTACCAGATCTATTATAATAGCAGAAAAAAGAAATATTGTCGAGAGTAACAACGGAACAACACAATATATGAAACCACAACACCAAAGTAATACCTTTATTGATAGGAAACAATGTTCACTTGCCTATTCAAGGGGGAAACCTCCAACAGAGAAGCACTCTATTAAAATAATTCTTGAGACAAATCTTCTCATGTCTCCTACTCTTATTTATACTAATTCTATCTTCTAAAGATCATTCTACATGAAGATCCTTCTAGAAGTAGAAGCTTCTATTAGGTCTTCTTACATTGACTTATTCCAATCTATTAAATAGGGCTTATTAACTAATTTTGGCCTTTATTACATGGAAATATATTATTCTATCTACGTGAGGGGTTAGGAAGGTTAGGTC
>ML807718.1:78910-103849 GCA_009831015.1 Picea engelmannii | reverse complement strand
CTGTGTGGGTATATAAGGCCCTCATTCTTATTGTATCTCATCATCTCATATTCATATACATTATTTAATATACTATCCTTTATGGATTATAACCTGTTGTCTTACCTACATTGGGTATTTACCTGGTGAAACGGCTTGGTTCACCACAATGGTATCAGAGCTTCGTCTCGATCCAAATTCTGGCCACAAAATAGAGTTTCTCTAAATAAGGTCTTTGACTTCATATTGGCCATTGGCCATTTATAAATCAAATATTGTACACATTTCAACGAAAGTAAATAATTCATTCTACACAAAATCAAAAAAAAAAAAAAGAGGAGATTCGGAGTAAAAAAAAAACAAAAGAAAAGAAGAAAAGAAAAGGTTTTCTTAAGGTGCATGTGAAGAAGTATAAGTGCACACCAAGAAGTTTGAAGGAAATATTCCAGATTTGGCATTAGTTAAGTTAATTGTCATTTAAAAAGTGAGAAAAAGTAATTTAAAATAAAAAGTTTCGAAGAAGAGGAAAAGTGAATATTTTATTTTACCTTTGGAGATTTACCATCCCATGGTTTTGGAAAACCATTGGCCCATGGCATTCATACCATATATAATATGTATATGTGTGCATTTACGTCTAAATAAGTATTTCACAAAACTTAGGGTCGGGTTTGTTGAGCCCTAACCGCTAACAAATAGTAAAGAGTATAAAAGGAAATTTTATTATAAGTCAAAACATAAGGTACTCTTTATAAAGTATAAGGAGATTATATATATATATATATATATATATATATATATATATATATATATATATTCTAAGAGGAGAACATTATCATTAAAGGGGAGAGCCCATTTTACATTTATCCTTTATTGAAAAATAAGAAGTGAACTATGACATCTACAAAGAATACATTTTCGGCAAAATGTCCCTAGTGTGCAAAAGAGGAAGAGTTTGAAAGGGGCCTTATGAATGGAGCTCGCCCTTGTCCATGTTGTAAATAGCTTTTTATTTTAGTAGAAAATCAAGGAGACACCCATTGGGAAGTGAAAATAAAAGAATTAGAAAACCAATTAATTCATTATCACAACATGATAGAAATTTACATATTTAAGTTGTGTTGGAGCAAATGCTAAAAAAACAAGAAGAGAGACAAAAACAAAAACTTGAGGGAAAATTATAGGAAAAATACAAAGACGTTTCTTACTTAAAATATCATAACCAAAATTTATTGGTACAACTCAACGAGTCAAAAGATAAGAAGCATAGGGATCAGAAGTTAGAACAAGCTAATCATGATCTCAGTAAGAAATTATCAGAGAAGGATGAAGAGAATTGTCGCCTGAAAGTTCATAATCAAAGTTTACTCACCCAGATTAAGAAGACAAAGAGTGATAAGAAGACGGTACAAGACAAGTTCGAACAACTTATCAATAAGGAATCATTGGTAGATAAAGAGACAATGACTAAACCTATGGAACTACAAAAGTCTTCAAATGGAAAAAACTTGATGGTGGATAAAGCAATTAATACAGACCCAATCAACCTTACAACTCAAAGTGATTCAATTGATGTAAAGAGGTCTTCACATGTTTAAGTCGAAACAAGCCAGGGCTACGAAGAAGACTCAATTCCAAGTGTTAATCAAGAAGAAACTACAAGTACACGAAGTAAAGATCAGGTTGCAAGGATTCCTTATAGACATCCTAATCACAAAAATCGATACTTCAACCAATCACTGTATGCACATAAACAAATGACAAATATGTCAAAAATTATTACCTCCATCACAAATGATGCTCAAGGTAGAAGTTATCATGGGAGTCAAAATACATCAAATTGTCTACAAGAACCCCATAAAAGCCCCATTGTGCAGAAGATCGATTTAAGGTGGGCATACTCCCTTACAATTCGACGGTTCTACGCACCACTTAGAAGATCCTATCGTTTCAAGTCCTCAACGATCAATAATTCAGGAATAAAGAATAAGGAGACGATATTACAAGCCAGATCAAAAGATAAGTATTCCATAAGTATGCTTTGAGGACAAAGCATTTTTAAGGGGAAGGCAATGTTATGAACATAATATATAATAATAGATATAAATGCATTGTAATAGTTAATGAATAATTAATGAAGAGACACCTTCCTAATGAAAGGTGAGGTCTCTTCATGGAAGGGCACCCATGCGTGGGTATATAAGGCCCTCATTCTTAATGCATCTCATCATCTCATATTCATATACATTATTTAATATATTATCCTTTATGGATTATAGCTTGTTGTCTTACCTACATTGGGTATTTACCTGGTGAACTGGCTTAGTTCACCACAGTGAGATCCTCTAAATGACTACATAGTCTAGAGCGTTCACATAGAGAGGTCTTGTAATTTATATATTAGAAAAACAATTTCTTATGTATAGATATACCAACTTTTTCTAAGAAAGGATACAAATTGTGTGATATAAATATCTGGCATTTATTTCTATCGTGCATTACAAAAATAACTTTACTCTTGTTACACATTTGAAGGAATGAAATCTCCATTTTAAAGATTCTAAGTCCTTATTATACCTGTCGAGACAACAATATGGTATATAGCAATGGATATGCAGTTGACTGCATATTAATGCATCAGTTGACCAAAAATTCTCGAGGTTTTCCTAAGGTGAAACATTGCGAATGGATATTTTGGATTTTTTTAAATTATTCTAATTTTTTTTCGAAGATCCTATTGGTTAATAAAATGAACCCATTATTTCAAAGATATCGGTAGATCATAAATGCAAATCCAGGTGGATGGGTTATTGCGTGGAGAGAGAAATAGAAGATACGTGTTGGTTTTCATAAAACACTTCACATGAAAAGGAATAAAACATTTAATATGAAAGGAAAGACAAAGTGATGTCTGCTCATTCATTTACTATTTTCATATGGGTGAAATTTTTTAACCAACAGGCATCTTGTCTTTCATTGGTGTACAATTTTTAATGGTGATGATTTGAGTGGCTTCCCTGCAACGTTTTCATTTTCTCTCTTTATGAGAGATCTTACAGGGTGATCTGTCCGTTCAAGTTTTTGATTGATGGTTCAATGTGAACGACATCCACATCAATGTTTTTCCCCTTGCAATGTCTGCCTCGGTTAGGTTGGGATTTCAAAATATACAAAACAAGTGTCTAGTGGAAGTTGTGGAATTGACAGTTGGAATGAGACAGGCACATATGCATGAAAATAAGTGTCTGATGGAAGTGTATGCACCTGATATATTTGAGAAGTGGTGGGAAGAGGTCATTCAGACGTCGTTGTCGCGTTGCCTTTGGCGCTAGACACAAAACATCGTAGATGATTTATTACAACAATCATCTATAAGTAGACTATCACTCAATCATCTATAAGTAGACTATCGTCATTTTGCAAGAATGAACATGTAATAACTATCATTTTTCGAGATGAACAAGTAATAACCATGTAGGTAATTAGACTGGTTCTTCGTGAATATCATGAAGATGAATTATTTGATGGTATTCAAATGAGGAGCTTCCAAGTTGTTGAAATTGAAGATTCTCTCTTGGAATGCATTATAATGAGGGCGAAGTCTCCAAATCTCATATGGTTCTTTTGCAACAAGCGTGTAGTCTAAATGTTCTTAAACTTTCATGGGCATATTTATATTTATATCTTTTATGACTAAACTTGCCGAAAGTAAATATAAATCTTGGAATTGGATATATTTTTCCGGCTAGTTTTGCTCAAATTCGGTCAGAAATTTAGAAATTTCTAGTGTTCTACAAATGTTTGTCGGGGAATGTGTTATTGAAATAATTGTTAAGTGAGGACACAAATAAATCCCCCTATATTCACTACAAAACTAGAACAAAACAAGACAGTACACTACTCTTTCCTTAGATTTCAATTATCAAATGAGAAATGGATCTAGAACATACCTTTTAAATATTGAAGATCCAACTTCTCCAATGCAATCCAAGCTCCGTCGCGAGGCTTATGGAGAAATATCTGCAAATAGACACAAGGAAACGAAGATAAGAACAACACAAGAAATATTTGATATGAAACTATGTATTTGATCAAGGAATCATACAATATGGACAAATAACATTCATATAGGAAAGAAAATCATATATGTATTAAATAATGTGGAAGAAAGATACAACCAAATGCCTTGATGTTGTCAGGTTCCTTCCAACAGTTCCTTGCTTCCCGCACACTTCTACTACATGGATTCTGAGACTGTAGATTTGATAGCTACTCACAATCTAACTTGACAAAGCAAAGCTCAAAGCCAACATAGGCCCAAAAACTCCAAGCTACAAAAATTACTCAAACCCAATCAAGCTAGCATTCTCCCTGAGAGCTCCTCTCTTTTTATAAGTTGAAGAGGATAGGGTGAGGAGGTTAGGATGATCCAACTAAATCAGAAAAGCGAGCAAGATCCAAACCGATCAGAGGCCACCTCACAATAGAAGCTTCTCCTGCTATAAGCATCGAGAATATGCTTGTTTTTCCCACGTACGAAAATCGTCGCACCATGAGTATAGTGTAGCCTACGGAAACGCCGCATCCTAGCTTTAGAGCAAGGGGAGACGATCATGAATCATCGCACCCTATATAGAGTGCGGCCTTCGATGACCTTCCTTAGTAGGGTTTTTACAAAGGAAAATACAATTTCTTCTCTCAGGCAAAGTTCTTCTCCCTTCTTTCTTCATGAATTCGGGCCACTGATCCTTCTAAAGACAAAGGATAGGTTTATATCATTAACGGTCGTAGGGGTGAAAAAAATAATGTGTAACATAGATCCCCCCAAAGTATGAAGTTAGAACAAAGTGATAGCTAAAATACTTTGTCGAGTGTGTGTAGGGAACAAGGAATATGTCGGTCGGAAACCTGCCAACAAACAAGGAAATACAGTACAATAATATATCATCACTGAGGTAGGAATTCTCATACTCAGAATACAAATGACTCAAAGCATAAATGTTGACATGCAAAGATCCATGTCAAGTAAGACAGGTCATGGCCACCAAACATACACTATGGATCCATGCCATTATGACTCAAATCTAAACATAGCCACCAAAAATACATTGTGGATCTATGTGTTAAAGACTCAAATTTGAACATAGCCACGAGACATACACTGTGGATCTAGGCACTAGTACAATCTGAATATACTCCAACGCAACCTGAATCTGTCAGAAAAGATCCAAGGTCTTCATCTCCACCACTCTATAGTACGAACCTAACCATGTGAATACGTGTGCTAAAGTCGAACATGGTAGAACCCACTTGACTACAGGTCATTAGTGTATATCGTTAACAAGTGCGAGGGAAATCACCATTAATGTCAATGACACCCAAGGTACACTAGTACAATCCAACGAATGTGAATCAATGAGCTGAGATCGAACACTTAGCGGAATCTTCCGATCAGAGGTCAATGATGAAAACCCACTGTCGAAAGCGTGGAAACCTGCCATTGAGGCATGCAAGTTCCAAGCTACCAATTAGTTTATAAGTCTAATTCCTTGATAATGAGTTGAAGTTGACAAGAAAAGACTCATCAAAGGAGGGCCTTAATGTATCCCCCATCAATGACATGAAACGAATAAAAAGATTTGAGGTAGATCAGAGTAACAAATGATTTAGGACTGACTCAGGGATGGCTGACGCAATAACAGGATTAAGGACTGTAGAAAATGGTCGATGCAATAGAAGTCTTTCCGGGTTGAACTTCTCTTTTGAACATATTGACAACACGATAACTGTCTTGGAAATACTGACTCAACAATAGGGATCACGGACCAAAGGGTAATCTTAAAAAGGAGTATGATCAAGATACAAGTGGATTTTCCAACCTAGGCATAAAGCAAGTGAAGGGTTTCATGTTCAAAAGAGCTCTCCCATAGAATACAAGTCTAGACACATTGCTTTCCCAATTTTTCCCCCACTGTTTCTGGCGAGTACCTCTTTATTTTTACACAAGCTTGAGGAGGATAACATATGCTTCTTGATGTAAGCTCATCCTTCGGATGAGTCCCTCAGAGTATGTTTAACGAACCCTAGGAAGGAGTGGTTCGGTCCCATATGGGTCTTTCGATGTTTGTTTAACGAGTCCAAAGAGAGAAAACTTAGGGGGTTTTCAATTTTAGAGAGTCTGAAAAAAACTTAAAGAGAACTCCATCAGTTCCTTTTTCGTAAATTAATCTGATGAGACCGAAAAAGTGATAATCTACCGCGCATCAGATGTATTCTTCAAATAATTTTACGAGCGTGAAAAGAACAAGGTCCCTCAACAATCTTTTCATGTTTAGAGAGTCTGAAAGGAGCTTAAAGGGAACTCCTGGGGTTCCTTTTTTCGTATAACCTTTACGATTCTGAAAAAGTGATAAAATTTTACTCGGTTAAACTCTCGTGTATTTATGAGGACAAGAAAGAACAAAGACTAAGCTCGGGATTGTTTTCATTTTAATGTAAGCTCAAAACAAAACAAAACTATGCTTGGGATAGATTTTATTTTGGGATAGGTTGCAACAAAGATGCAAAATCATCCTCACAAATGGTTTCATTTTTTAATGAGCTTGAAATCAGAAAACCATGCTCAAAGTTGGTTTCATTTTTTAACGAGCTTGAAATCAGAAAACCATGCTCAAAGCTGGTTTCATTTTTTAATGAGTTTGAAATAAGAAAACCATGCTCAAAGCTGGTTTCATTTTTTAACGAGCTTGAAATCAGAAAACCATGCTCAAAGTCCTCTTCTTGATCATGGCTGCCAAGCGGGCAATGCTCTGGAAGGACACAATGTCAAGGGACAAAACTCGGTCACAGCTTCCAACAGATCTTCACTTGACGGGGGTAAGGAGGTCAAGCTCTAAAAGCCCTATCGAAGAGATCATTGTGTCAACTACCGGATCTAAGTCATAAGAGATTGAGCCTACAACGAGAGGCTCATCTGTATTAGTGGCTGAAGGCATGGGAGGCAATGCCACATAATTGACATGTTTCAAGGGTGACACCGACTACATATACAAACCATTTAGGGATGTCATTGAGTTGATGGTCAAGTCATGGCCAACAAACGAAAATTAATCAATAGTCACAATTCTTCCATCGTGAGGGAAAGATATCACATGAAAAAGAGTGGACACAATAGCTATCATGGCATAGACATAATCTCGCCCAAGGAGTAAAGAAAAATCCAAGGGGTCTTGGACTACCATGACATCAATAAAGACAGTTTTCCCTCCCAAAGTTATAGGAAACCGAGGAAGGGTGCCTAAAGGTTGATTGGTTCTTCTATTAAAAGCTAAGAGATTTTACATAACCAGGGCAAGATGAGGACAACTCAAAGCTTGCCAAGCAAAAGAGGACAAAATACTAACCGACGCACCTTCATCTATCAGTGTTTTAGGAATGTCCCAACCACAAACCTGCATTGTAATCTGGAAAGGAATGTGAGAGGGAAGATGAGGTCTAGTTAGCACACCCCAATTAAAGGATGGACTCATTACCTGGAGAAGGTTCCACGAGAGAAGGAGGAATGCCCCCTAGCACGGTAGATTTTGTATCAACGAGAAAAACATTGGTAACATCGGGTTTACTCTCTAGCGGGAGAGTAGGGTTGACTGATGACGAGATCAAATCAACCACTTGGGTTTCATTCTCCAAGGGGAGAATTGGGTCGACCGATGGAAACGAATCAACCGCTTGGGTTTCACTCTCTGGCAAGAGAGTGGGATTGATCAACCACTTTGTCAATTGGTTAAACCAAGGATGTGACCAGATTGACGACATGATCAACCGGATTGATCGATGACGGGACCGAATTAATCATTCCATCAACTATAGAGGGGTTGGGAGAAAGCTTACGGTAAGCAGTTTGAAGTTGAGGCTGTGAAACAATCATGTATTCCAGGAGTTTTGAGGCTTCATTCATACGAGGGCAAAGGTGAGTTAGGTGACTCCCTTTGCATAACATGCACAGGAACTTGACTTTACTTTTCTTTGTCCCAACTGTATCGTGACTAGTTGACGGGAGGTCATCAACATGTTGTTCATAGGCTGACGACGAGGACTGGAAAGGAGTTATAGACCATGCTTCTATAACCTTGGATAAACCAGGGCAATCCTTAAGAAAATGGCTAACCTAACAAAGCTTGCAAGGGTACTTGGGCTTATGGGTTGTTTGGGTGATCTTGGCATCATCAACACTCCCAATATGATTAACAGTAACTAGTTGTTTTTCAACTTGTCCGATAGTGGTTGGAAGTTCGGACCCTTGCTTATTTTTCTTCTTCTTATTCTTCCTTTTCTTCTTCTTCTTATCCATCAAGTGACTAGATTTAGAGCTTTCACTCGGTGAAGAAGATGAAATGGAAGAAGACCTTGCAAGTGAAGAAGGCGAAGAAGATCTTACTAGTGAAGAAGGTGAAGGATCAACATGAGGTTGATGTTCTTGGGGGGAAGTGGTTACAACCGAAGCACTAGCTGCATTCAAGATTACGTGAGTGGAAAACAACCATACTGGTAATCCAATTGTAGGTTTGCTACCAGAAAATATAAAAATGTCTAATCAATTTTTATAAGCACTTTATTTTTAAGGTTGTTGTTACTCAAAAGGAAGATGGCGTGGACAATATGGTGTTTTGACCGAATCGAGAGTTATGCAAAGAGATGAATATGCAATCTTCTCATTTTGATGAAAGCTATGCTACGAGAAGGAGAAAAAAAGTATCATTCTCAGATGCACAATGTCCAGAAATTTTATTAAACTCATCAATATCAAGAACTTCAAGAAATGAGCCAAAGAGACTGTACACCAATACACGATTCTCAATTAAACCATGCAATTTCGCTACTTCAAATGCAAGGATGCCCCCAATCTAATGTAAAGAAATAAATACATTTTTTTTGTTTCAAAGAGAACTAAAAGCAATAGCAAATCACTTCAAAACAAAAACAACTCAAACTGAGTTTTTCTTTTAACACAAATTATTCAGAAAAAAGGAGTGTTCTTTCACTAAACAATTCTAAAGAAAAACAATGCTTTGTAACTGAAAGATACTCAAAGAAAGAGACCAAATATTTCAAAATCAAACAAAGTAAATATGGCTAAAAGCAACTCAAAGACTATAAACAAACTATAATCAAACCCAAAAATTCACCCTAGAACCATATCACAAATTTGCGCAAGGAAAACCACCAAAACCAATTTTTTTTACAATCATCGCAGGCTATAGACCAACATAGAGCGACGACCCCTGATCGTCACAGGCCAGAGAACAACTACAGTGCGACGACGCCACACCGTGTTAAAAAGGTAGGGTGCGTCGATCATAGATCGTCGCACTGTCCCTCAAAGAAGGGTGCGACGATCAAATAAAAAATGGAAAAGATAAAAAGTATGAAGGCTTTCTAGTGAAATTAAACAATCAAAGAGTCAAGCTGCATCTCCCAGTGACTCAGAAAATAGAATACAGGGAAAAAAAGCAAGGAAACTAGACTAACTAAGAAACAATTTGTTCCCCAGTGGAGTCGCCAATTTTGTTATCGGGCTAATTGTTAAGTGCGGACACAAATCAATCCCCCTAGATTCACTACGAAACTAGAACAAAACAAGACAGTACGCTACTCTTTCCTTATATTTCATTTATCAAACGAGAAATGGATCTAGAACATACCTTTTAAATATCGAAGATCCAACTTCTCCAATGCAATCCAAGCTTCGTCGCGAGGCTCATGGAGAAATATCTACAAATAGACACAAGCCAACGAAGACGAGAATAACACAATAAATATTTGATATGAAACTATGTATGTGATCAAGGAATCATACAATATGGACAAATAACATTCATTTAGGAAAGAAAATTATATATGTATTAAATAATGTGGAAGAAAGATACAACCAAATGCCTTGATGTTGCTAGGTTCCTTCCAATAGTTCCTTTCTTCCCACACACTTCTACTCCATGGATTCTTAGACTGTAGATCTGATAGCTATCATAATCTATCTTGACAAAGCAAAGCTCAAAGCCAACATAGGACCAAAAACTCCAAGCTGAAAAAATTACTCAAACCCAATCAAGCTAACTTTCTCCATGACAACTGCTCTCTTTTTATAAGTTGAAGAGGATAGGGTGAGGAGGTTAGGATGATCCCACTAAATTTTAGGATGGTTCCTTTTTCATATAACCTTTACGAGTCTAAAAAAGTAATAAAAGTTTACTCGGTTACATTCTCGTGTATTTAGGAGCACGAGAAAGAACAAAGACTAAGCTCAAGATTGTTTTCATTTTTATGCAAGCTTAAAACAAAACAAAACTATGCTTGGGATAGATTTTATTTTTCACAAGCTTAAAACTAAACAAAACTATGCTTGTACTTGGTTTCATTTTGACACAAGCTCGAACCAGAGGAAACTATGCTTGAGGTAGGTGGTTTCATTTTTACACAAGCTTGAACGAGAGAAAACTATGTTTGAGGCTTCCCAAAGCATGGTTCTGTTAGCACTAGGAATCACCCTCAGACTGTAATGAGGATAAGCCCAATACCCATCAATTTATACAGTAAATGTAAATGAGTTTTAAGGAGGTCAAATGGATAAGACTCGAGATAATAACGTTCCAACTCAGAAAAACTGGGTTGGTAGGCACAAGCAATTGAGGTCTTGTATCAACTTCAGTCGGTAAGTTGGAGTAAAGGTGAATAGGAGGAAGACTTTGGTGAGAAAGTGTAGAGGTCTGTTATGGACATCAGGTCTTCCAACAGCCTAAGGAGGAAAAAACTCAAACACAAGATTTTCTTGAATTCAAATTTTCAAGGAAACTTAAAGACATTATAACAACATTATAATCAAACATTCATCATAATACAATTACAACAATCCATGTGAATCAGTCATTCATGAACTCTCTCAGTATCAGAGGCAAATAAGATGGAGTAAGAAAGGTGACTTAAATTACCAAGATGTCTCAAAAACAAATACATAGCTAGAGAACCAGTGTTCTTCATCAAAATATTACTCAACCATCGACCCTAACAATATACTAAAACTGCCTAGCTCAACCATCAACCTTAACAATATAATAAAACATCCTATATATACTCAGAAATGTTACAACCACCAGGAGTGTGATCGGACCACTGCATTAACACTTTCATTTGACGCCTGCTCTGTCAGATTGTGGAGGCCTCCTCATGTCAGATGTGAGATAGACGCAGTTTTGTGCTTTACAGGAAAATCTGTCCATAAGGAAGCTTCAGAATTACAGTCTGCCTTTACTGCTGCTCTCTACATGTTTTCCATTTATGGGGTGAGATGAGGTCTCAACTGCCACCCCCGTCTTCAATAACTACCTTCATCGAGATCATGATGAAGCCTGACACCCATGAATGTTCCAGTCGATGCCCACAACTTCTTCAAGTCAATCCTGAGGCCTCGAGCCCAAGCAGATCTTCTTGTGTGACCAAATATGAGTGCTTTCGGCCTTTGGCGCAGCTCCTCTCCATCGCTCCATATTCAATGTGACCTAGGGCCATGACCCTACACAATTACGCGATTGCGGGCACTACCAAGGGTGGTCTGAAAACAAACCGCTTTTGTCCCCACAATTCACCATGAACCGCCACTCGTCCCTTTCTAAAAACCATGATTCCGAGTGCGGCCCGCCCTTGAGATTTTAAAATGTGTGCATCTTCCAACCCCGTAATGGAGCGCGACCATTGATATTATGATCTGGGATGAGGCTTCCTGATCAATGACCCATCTCTGGCACCTTTTAGATTGATGGATCAAATCTTCCCTTTTCAAATCGATGATCGAGATCTGCTTCGGGCCTCTGAGTTGTGAGAAAACCAAAACTCAAATCATGCTTACCTTCTGTGCTTTTACATGGAGCTATGGATCCGACGACACGTGGCTCTTGCTGATCAATGACTTAGATTCACTTCAGGCCTTCGGGACTTCGTAATGTTTAACTCCTACAATTCTTCGGAGCGCCAAAATCTGAAGCGAGGGATCTGCCTCCACGCGTCCTCAACATTAGATGGCTTAGATTATTTCGGGAGTTTGGGCTTCGACACTTCAGGAATTCCACACATTTCTCACTTCAAAACTCCCAAATCTTATTTCCCCAAACAACTTGGATGACATGTTGCCCTTGAAAACTATATGTGATAACATTTGGCTCCACAAGGGATGGCATGCTCCCTGCAAGCTGCCAAGAAAAAGTGGTTCCAGTCGCCTTCTGCATTGGGCTATGGAGTCATGCTAAAAAAACATCCTACTGAAGAAAACAGGCTGACAAGTACACTATTCTATAAATGAAAGCAAACACACATGCTCCCGAGGGAGATTATTTATGTACAAAATCTAAGCTAACTGACATTTACAAAATGCTAGGTGAAAGCAAACTTCCACCATAGCCATTCAAACTGTCTGATAACTTAATCCTTCGCTTCACTGCAAATGATCCATAAAATACAAGGAAAGCATGACAACTGACTAATTTCATTCTTTTGATCACCCATATTACCTTCAAATGCATATAAAAAGATCAAGCTTGCATGCTCCAAAGCATTTGAAAAGTGTAACTTTATGTACTCATCGACAGGGTCATGAAACTGAAGGCAACACATGATTAACTTATGGAAGGTTACCTTCATTGTGTCATAGTCGCTGACAGTTTGTTTGATGTCTTCTACAGGCACACCTGATTGAATAACATACACTTGCATCTACGGGTCAAGAAGTTGCTTCATAACTTCAGAACCACCCGTGGGTTGATTGTTGATCATCTCTACACATACCGTGGGGATAGTTTGATGCTCATCATCACTAGAATATTCATCAAAAATGGGCTACCTCTCATGTCTATGGTCAGACTTTAAAACAATAATTTCATTAAGAATATAACTGTTAAAAATATACATTTCAGGATCAGTAGTAACTACTGCTTCTAGTTGTTCATACACATGATTTTCATCAAGACAGGGTTGCTCATGGGTACCTGCGTCTAAGACAAAATTATCCACAATCTTTTCTTCACAGGGACAGCAGGTAAAAATTGCCTTACGTTCAGAGTTGAGATGATACTGACTTTGAATCCTGCCACAAGATCATAGGTTCTCATCTACTTCCTCAACATCCATTAATAACTGTGATAACGATGTAGATTTCCTTTGTCTCAGGAGAAGGACAAGCTCTGAATGCCGAGCCATGACATAGTACACCATGGTAGCAGTCTCTGTGCATCTAATCTCTACAAGCATACTATGATAAACACTGTAAAACCTCTTGTTGAAGACAGCCAAGGCTTCCTCTTCCCCTCTCCTTAAGGCATTAAAATCATCCCAATACTGATCAAGGGACTTGTTCTCACCCCACCACTTTAAAAAAGCATTGTATAGCTCAACCCAAGAACCAATGGAGTCATCTCGCAAACCCTTAAACCATATAGCAACATCTCCTAAAAAGGATTTTGAAAACAACCTCATGAACTATCTCAAAGTGATCAATAAAATTCTCGAAAGCCTCCACATGCCTCTCAGCTGTAACATGATCCTCTCCAGAAAAATGAGGAAAGTACTTAAAGAAATCAAGAGGATAAGGATGAAGATGATATGGAAGCTTTAAAGGTTTAAACAGCTCGTCTCTGATTCTAGTTTGAAAACTAGTGGGTTGAATGTGAGGCTTAACACACTGATGGCAAGGCTCAATAGTAATAGTAGCATGTGATGAGATTTGAGGAGGATGTGGATCAGTTTCAACCTCCCCAGGGATGCAAGGGTGATTGAGTTCGGGAGGGGTTTCAATATGAAGCTCATATTTATTAGTAGGTTGAGCTGAGGATATAATATCAACATCTACAACACAGGTAGAAAGCAGGTTTGCTTCTTCCAAGGATGGATATATAAAGGAAGGTTGGTGATCAACGGAATAATCAAAGAAAAATATGATTCTCCTTATATGTGAAGGGAAAAACAAAAATGAGTTGATAAAGAACAACAAAAGTTCACAAAGAAATCTCATAAGATGATACCTAGTCATTCCCTTCATCTTTATGTCAATAGGATCCTCCCCAATGGAGTCTCTGATGTGGAGTCGCCAGGTAGATGATTACAATCAATTTTTGTATCCCAGGGAGCTCTTCAATATGCTCAAATTTGTCCCCGACAACGGCACCAGAAATGTTAGCACTAGAAGTCACCTCTAGATTGCGTTGGAGGTAAGCCCAGTACCCAAAAGAGTTTTATGTCACAGGTTGGTTTTAAAAAGTTCAAATGGGCACAGACTCAAGATGATATCATTTTAACTCAGAAAACTGGATGGGTATGCACCTCTAGGTGAGGTCTTGATTAACTTCAATGAGTAAGTTGGAGTAAGGGTGAATAGAGGGAAGACTTTGGTGAGGAGAGTGTAGAGGTTTGATGTGGACATCAAGTCTTCCAGCAGCCTAATGAGGAAAAACTTAAACACAAGATCCTCTTGAATTCATATCCCAAAGAAAATGAAACAAATTATAACATCATTATAATCAAACATTCATCATAATACAGTTACAACAATCCATGTGAATCAGTCATTCATGAACTCTCTCAATATCAGAGGAAAATAAGCTGGAGTAAGAAAGTTGACTTAGATAAACCAAGATGTCTAAAAAAAAAATAGATAACCATAGAACCAATGTTCTTCATCAAAAGTTTACAAAACGTGAGCACTACTCAACCATCGACCCTAACAAAATACTAAAACTGCCTATATATACTCATAAATGTTGCAACCACCAGGAGTGTGATCGTACCACTTCATTAACGCTTTCAATCAGCACCTGCTCTGTCAAATTGTGTTGGCCTCCTCATGTCAGATGCGAACCAGGCACACTTATATGCTTTACAGGAAAATCTGTCCATGAGGAAGCTTCTGATTGACAGTCTACCTTTACGGTCGCTCTCTGCATGTTTTCCATTTATGGGGTGAGATGAGGTCTCAACTGCCGCCCCCATTTTCAATAACTACCTTCATCGGGATCAGGATGAGTTCTGACACCCATGAATGTTTCAAGCGATCCCCACGACTTCTTCGAGTCAATCCCGACGCCTAGAGGCCAAGCAGATCTTCTTCTGTGACCAAATACGGGCGCTTTGGCCTTTGGCGCAGCTCCTCTCCATCGCTCCATATTCAATGTGACCTAGCGCCATGACCCTACTTAATTGAGCGATTGTGGGCACTACCAAGGGTGGTCTGAAAGCAAACTTCTTTTGTCCCCACAATTCACCATGAACCGCCATGCGTCCCTTTCTAAAAACCACGGTTCTAATTGTGGCCTGCCCCTAAGATTTTAAAGCGTGCGCACCTTCCGACCCTGCAATGGAGTGCGACCATTGATCTTGTGAGCTGAGATGAGGCTTCCTGATCAACGGCCCAACTCTAGCACCTTTTAGTTTGATGTATCAGATCTTCCCTTTTCAAATCGACAACCAAGATCTCCTTCGGGCCTCCGAAATCTGAGAAAATCAAAACCGAAATCTTGCTTACCGTCCACGCTTTTACCTGGAGCTATGGATGTGACGACACATGGCTCTTGTTGATCAACGGCTCAAATTCACTTTGGGACTTCGAGACTTTGCAATGTTTAACTCCCACAATTCTCTGGAGCACCAAACTCTGAAGCGAGGGATTTGCCTCCACGCGTCCTCAGCTTTAGATGGCTCAGATTATTTTGGCACTTCGGGCATTCCACACACTTCTTACTTCAAAACTCTCAAAGCTTATTTCCTCGAACAACTTGGACGACATGTTTCCCTTGACAACTATATGTGATAACAGGTTCATGGAATTGCATGGTTGGTACTTAGCCCCCAACTTAAGAAGATAGTGGCTTAACTTCAACATGAAGTCTAGAGGCTAGAAGCATTGCCCTCGAGCTTCGTCTCATCCAACATCACAAGCGGATGAAAGGAAGCTTCAAATACTATACATAGGACTTGACTCAAATGGAGAGGGGGAAAAACTATTTCATTTTTTAACGAGCTTGACACAGGAACATGAAGTATGCTCAGGAATCCACGTTCAATCCCCTGACCTCTATTTCATTTTTTAATGAGCTTGACACATAAACAGGAACTGTGCTCGTAACCTCTATTTCATTTTTTAACGAGGTTTCCACAGAGATGCAAAACTATCCTGACAACTAGTTTCATTTTTTAAGGAGCTTGAAATCAGAAAACCATGCTCAAAGCTGGTTTCATTTTTTAACGAGCTTGAAATCAAAAAACCATGCTCAAAGTTGGTTTCATTTTTTAACGAGCTTAAAATCAGAAAACCATGTTCAAAGTCCTCTTCTTGATCATGGCTTCCAAGAAGACAATGCTTCGGAAGGACACCATGTCAAGGGACAAAACTCGATCACGACTTGCAAGAGATCTTCACTTGACGAAAGAAACACACTCTGGAAGGAGCACATGCCGAGGATCACGACAAGGGTAAGGAGGTCAAGCTATAAAATCCCTATCGAAGAGATCACCATGTCAACTACCGAATCTAAGTCATAAGAGACTGATCTTACATCGAGAGGCTCGTCTGCATCAACAACTGAAGGCATGGGAGACAATGCCACATAATTGACCTGTGGCAGGGGTGACACTGGCTGCATATACAAACCGTTTAGGGAGGTCATTGAGTTGATGGTCAAGTCATGGCCAACAAACAAAAATTGATCAATAGTCACAATTCTTCCATTATGAGGGAAAGATATCACATGAAAAAGAGTGGACACAATAGCTCTCATGGAATAGACATAATCTCGCCCAAGGAGTAAAGCGAAATCCAAGGCGTCTTCGACTACCATGACATCAATAAAGACAATTTCCCTCCTAAAGTTACAGGAAACTGAGGAAGGGTCCCTAAAGGTTGACTGGTTCTTTTATTAAAAGCTAACAGATTCTGTGTAATTGGGGCAAGCTGAGGACAATCAAAAGCTTGCCAAGCAAAAGAGGACAAAATACTAACGGACGCACCTTCATCTATCAGTGTTCGAGGAATGTCCCGACCACAAACCTGCAGTGTAATCTGGAAAGGAATGTGAGAGGGAATACGAGGTCCAGTTAGCACACCACAATTAAAAAGGATGGCCTCATTACTTGGAGGAGGTTCCACGGGAGAAGGAGGAATGCCCCCCTAGCACGGTATATTCTGTATCAATGAGAAAATCATGGGCAACATCAAGTTTACTCTCTAGCGGGAGAGTAGGATCGACCAATGACGAGATCAAATCGACCACTTGGGTTTCATTCTCCAATGGGTGAATTGGGTCGATAGGTGGAAGCGGATCAACCGCTTGGGTTTCACTCTCTGGCGGGAGAGTGGGATTGACCGAGGGTGGGATCGGATCAACCACTTTGTCAACTGGTTCAACTAAGGACGTGACCAGATTGATGACATGATCAACCGGATTCACCAATGACGGGACCAGATTAATCATTCCATCAACTATAGAGGGGTTGAGAGAAATCTTACGGTAAGCAACTGGAAGTTGAGGCTTTGAAACAGTCATGTCTTCCAGGAATTTTGAGGCTTTGTTCATACGAGGTAAACGGTGATTTAGGTGACTCCCTTTACATAACATGCACGGGAATTTGACTTTACTTTTCTTCGTCCCAAGTGTATCGTGACTAGTTGACGGGAGGTCATCAACATGTTGTTGAGGCCGACGACGTGGACTGGAAAGGAGTTGTATACCATGCTTCTATGACCTTGGATTAACCAGGGCAATCCTTAAGAAGATGGCTACCCTTACAAATCCAGCAAGGGTACTTGGGCTTACGGGTTGTTTGGGTGATCTTGGCATCATCAACACTCCCAACATGATTAACAGTAACTATTTGTTTTCCAACTTGTCCGACAGTGGTTGGAAGTTCGGACCCTTGCTTATTTTTCTTCTTCTTATTCTTCCTTTTCTTGTTCTTCTTATCCATTGAGTGACTAGCTTCAGAGCTTTCACTCGGCAAAGAAGATGAAACAGAAGAAGACCTTGCAAGTGAAGAAGGTGAAGAAGATCTTACTAGTGAAGAAGGTGAAGGATCAACATGAGGTTGATATTCTTGGGGGGAAGTGCTTACAACCGAAGCACTAGCTGCATTCAGAATTACTTTAGTGGAAAACAACCATACTGGTAATCCAATTGTGAGACCTGGAAGGCTCAAAGTAGCGATGTGAGGGGGACCAATGTTTCCATAAGAAGGAAAAACAAAAGGTTTCCCTGGAAAAGTGGTTCCTCCATTGGTCGTTTTGGGATTTGACGCCATTAAATAAATATCCAACCTAGAGTCTGCTAGGGAAAACAAAGAACACACCCTAAAAATCTAGTAAGCAAACAGGCAAACAAAACCTTCTTACAATGAACGCACTAGTTGGTGATGAAATCCAACGTCACGGACACACTGTAAGAAGGGGCAGAGATATAGCGGGTGGAAAAGTGACATTGAAGACCTTCTTAACGGACTTACGCCTTGGTGAAAGCTCCCACACATAATCGTGGGTATACCCTCCAAGGAGCCCGAATGAGTTTGGCCTACGTCGATTCCAGGTACTGTGAAGACTTGCCCCTCCACAATCACCTTATGTAAAGACCCTAAAGAGATAGGCTACTAAGGTTACCAATTACGACAATGATTCTTGGGGAAACAGTCGACAGTCCGATCCATGCAAAAAGGCAGGGTATCTAGCCCGAAATCAACTCTAAAGGCTTCCACTCATCATTGTGGGTATACCTTCAAGTGACCCCCAATAATACACGCAATCTCTACACCAAGACTGACAAAGCAGGGTGAGTAACTCTGGGAGTCCTGATGCGACCTCATGATTGACCCTTGTGTGAGAAGGGCTTCCCAGGAGAAAATGTAGCAATTGGATTTGAACACTCCCTATCACAAGATAATATTGTTTGTTTACATCTTTGGAAAGTTATCTTTCACACCTATTCCAAAGCCCTACAACTAATGTAATGTAGGTTTGCTATCAGAAAATGTAAAATGTCTAATCAATTTTTATAAGCGCTTTATTTTTAAGGTTGTTGTTACTCAAAAGGAAGATGGCATGGACAATATGGTGTTTTGACCGACTCGAAAGTTATGCAAAGAGATGAAGATGTAATCTTTTCATTTTGATGAAAGCTATGCTACAAGAAGGAGAAAACATTTATCATTCCCAGATGCACAATGTCCCAAAATTTTATTAAACTCATCAATATCAAGAACTTCAAGAAATGAGCCAAAGAGACTGTACACCAATACACGATTCTCAATTAAACCATGCAATTTCACTACTTAAATGCAAGGATGCCCCCAATCTAATGTAAAGCAGGAAATACAATTTTTTGTTTCAAAGATAGCTAAAAGCAATAGCAAATCACTTCAAAACAAAAACAAGTCAAACTAAGTTTTTCTTTTAACACGAATTATTCAGAAAAAGGAGTGTTCTTTCACTAAACAATTCTAAAGAAAAAAAATGTTTTGTAACTGAAAGATACTCAAAGCAAGAGACCAAATATTTCTAAAGCAAACAAAGCAAATATGGTTAAAAGCAGCTCAAAGACTATCAAGCAGACTATAAACAGACTATAATCAAACACAAAAATTCACCCCAGAACCATATCACAGATCTGCGCAAGGAAAACCACCAAAACCAATTTTTTTTACAATCGTCGTAGGCTGTAGACCAACACAGAGCGACGACCCCTGATCGTCGCAGGCCAGAGAACAAATATAGTGCAACGATGCCACATTGTATCAAAAAGGTAGGGTGCGTCGATCATAGATCGTCGCACTGTCCCTCAAAGCAGGGTGTGACGATCAAATAAAAAATGGAAAAAATAAAAAGTATGAAGGTTTTCCAGTGAAATTAAACAGTCAAAGAGTCAAGCTGGATCTCCCAGTGACTCAGAAAATAGAATACATGTAGAATAAACGAGGAAACTAGACTAACTAGGAAACAATTTGTTCCCCGGTGGAGTCACCAATTTTGTTATCGGGCTAATTGTTAAGTGCGGACACAAATCAATCCCCGTAGCTTCACTACGAAACTAGAACAAAACAAGACAGTACGCTACTCTTTCCTTAGATTTCAATTATCAAATGAGAAATGGATCTAGAACATACCTTTTAAATATCGAAGATCCAACTTCTCCAATGCAATCCAAGCTCCGTCGCAAGGCTCATGGAGAAATATCTGCAAATAGACACAAGCCAACGAAGACAAGAATAACACAATAAATATTTGATATGAAACTATGTATGTGATCAAGGAATCATACAATATGGACAAATAACATTCATATAGGAAAGAAAAGTATATCTGTATTAAATAATGTGGAAGAAAGATACAACCAAATGCCTTGATGTTTCCAGGTTCCTTGCTTCCCACAAGCTTCTACTCCATAGATTCTGAGATTGTAGATCTGATAGCCACTCACAATCTATCTTGACAAAGCAAAGCTCAAAGCCGACATAGGCCCAAAAAGTCCAAGCTACAAAAATTACTCTAACCCAATCAAGATAACTTTCTCCATCAGAACTTATCTCTTTTTATAAGCTGAAGTGGATAGGGTGATGAGGTTAGGATGATCCCACTAAATCAGAAAAGAAAGTAAGATCCAAACCGATCGGAAGCCACCTCACCATAGAAGCTTCTCCTTCTAGAAGCATCGAGAAGATGCTCATTTTTCCCCATACAAAAATCGATGCACCCTAAGTATAGCACAGCCTGCAGAGACGTCGCATCCTAGATTTAGAGCAGGGGGCAACGATCAGGCATCATCGCACCCTATATAGAGTGCATCCTGCGACGACCTTCCTTAGTAGGGTTTTTACAAAAGAAAATAAAATTTCTTCTCACAAGCAAAGTTCTTCTCCCTTCTTTCTTCAAGAATTTGGGCCATTGATCCTTCTAAAGATAAAGGATAGGTTTACATCATTAACGGTCATAGGGGTGACGAAAATAATGTGTAATAGAGAGCCCCGCAAAGTATGAAGTTAGAATAGAGTGATAGCTGAAATACTTTGTCGAGTGTGTGTATGGAACAGGGAACATGTCGGTTGGAAACCTACCAACGAACAAGGAAATGCAGTACAATAATATATCATCACAGCGGTAGGAATTCCCATACTTAGAATACAAATGACTCAAAGCATGAATGTCAACATTCAAAGATCCATTTGAAGTAAGACAAGTCATGGCCACCAAACATACACTGTGGATCCATGCCATTCTGACTCAAATCTAAACATAGCCACCAAAAATACACTATGGCTCTATGTGTTAAAGACTCAAACTTTAACATAGCCACGAGACATACACTATGGATCTATGCACCAGTACAATCTGAATATACTCCAACGCAACCTAAATCTGTCAGAAAAGATCCAAGGTCTTTATCTCCACCACTCTATAGTACGAATCTAACCATGTGAATACATGTGCTGAAGTCGAACATGGTAGAAACGACTTGATTACCGGTCATTAGTGTATATCGTTAACAAGTGCGAGGGAAATCACCATTAATTTCAATGACACCCAATGTACACTAGTACAATCCAACGAATGTGAATCAATGAGTTGAGGTCGAACACTCGGCGGAATCTTCCGATCAGGGGTCAATGATGAAAACCACCGTCGAAAGCGAGGAAACCTGCCATGGAGGCATTCAAGTTCCAAGGTACCAATTAGATTCTAAGTCTAATTCCTGGATAATGAGTTGAAGTCGACAGGAAAAGACTCGTCACAGGAGGGCTTTAATGTATCCCCCATCAATGACACGAAATGGGTAAAAAGATTTGAGGTAGATCAGAGTAACAAATGATTTAGGACTGACTCAGGGATGGTCGACGGAATAAAAGGCTTAAGGACTATAGAAAATGGCCGACACAATAGAATTATTTCCGTGTTGAACTTCTCTTTTGAACATATTGACGACATGACAATTGTCTTGGAAATACTGACTCAACAATAGGGATCACAGACCAAAGGGTAATCGTATAAAGGAGTATGATCAAGAGACAAGCAGTTTTTCCAACCTAGGCATAAAGCGAGTGAAGGGTGTCATGTTCAAAATCTACTCTTCCATAGAATACATATTTAGACACATTTCTTTCCCAATTTCCCCCCCACCATTTATGGCGAGTACCTCTTTATTTTTACATAAAATTGAGGAGGATAACATATGCTTGTTGATGTAAGCTCATCCTTCGGATGAATCCCTCAGAGTATGTTTAACAAACCCTAGGACGGAGTGGTTCGGTACCATATGGGTCTTTCGATGTTTGTTTAACGAGTCCAAAGAGAGAAAACTCAAGGGTTTTTCAATTTTAGAGAGTCTGAAACAACACTTAAAAAAAACTCCATCAATTCATTTTTTGTAAATTAATCTGATGAGATCAAAAAAGTGATAATCTACTGCTCATCAGATGTCTTCTTCGAATAATTTTATGAGCGTGAAAAGAACAAGGTCGCTCGACAATCTTTTCATGTTTAGAGAGTCTGAAAAGAGCTTAAAGGGAACTTTAGGGGGTTCATTTTTTGTATAACCTTTACGAGTCTGAAAAAGTGATAAAAGTTTACTTGGTTACATTCTCATGTATTTACGAGCACGAGAAAGAATAAAGACTAAGCTCGGGATTGTTTTCATTTTTACGCAACCTTAAAACAAAAAAAACTATGCTTGGGATAGATTTTATTTTTCACAAGCTTAAAACTAAACAAAACTATGCTTGGACCTGGTTTCATTTTGACATAAGCTCAAACCAGAGGAAACTATGCTTGTGGGTGGTTTCATTTTTACACAAGCTTGAACCAGAGAAAAATATGCTTGAGGCTTCCCAACAGATGGTTCACATAATCACATGGTTGGTACATAGCCCCCAACTTAAGAAGATAGTTGCTTAACTTCAACATGAAGTCCAGAGGCTGGAAGCATTTCCCCCCAAGCTTTGTCTCATCCAACGACACAAGTGGATGAAAGGAAGCTTCAAATAGTATACATAGGACTAGACTCAAACGGAGAGGGGGAAAAACTATTTCACTTTTTAACGAGCTTGACACGGGAACATGAACTATGCTCGGGAATCCAGGTTCAATCCCCTGACCTATGTTTCATTTTTTAACGAGCTTGACACATAAACAAGAACTGTGCTCGTAACCTCTATTTCATTTTTTAACGAGGTTGCCACAGAGATGCAAAACTATACTCACAATTGGTTTCATTTTTTAACGAGCTTGAAATCAGAAAACCATGCTCAAAGCTGGTTTCATTTTTTAACGAGCTTGAAATCAAAAAATCATGCTCAAATCTGGTTTAATTTTTTAACAAGCTTGAAATCAGAAAACCATGCTCAAAGTTGGTTTCATTTTTTGACGAGCTTGAAATCAGAAAACCATGCTCAAAGTCCTCTTCTTGATCATACCTTCCAGGAGGACAATGCTCCGGAAGGACACCATGTTAAGGGACAAAACTTGGTCATGGATTCCAAGAGATCTTCACTTCATGGAAGAAACACACTCTAGAAGGAACACATGTCAAGGGTCACGACAGGGGTAAGGAGGTCAATCTCTAAAATCCCTATCGAAGAGATCACCATGTCAACTGTCGGATCTAATTCATAAGAGACTGAGCTTACAATGAGAGGTTCATCTGCATCAATAGCTGAAGGCATGGGAGACAACGCCACATAATTGACCTGTGGCAGGGGTGACACCGACTGCATATACAAACCATTTAGGGAGGTCATTGAGTTGATGGTCAAGTCATGGCCAACAAACGAAAGCAGATCAATAGTCGCAATTCTTCCATCGTGAGGGAAAGATATCACACGAAAAAGAGTGGACACAATAGCCCTCATGGCATAGACATAATATCGCGTAAGGAATAAAGCGAAATCCAAGGGGTATTGGACTACCATGACATCAATAAAGGCATTTTTCCCTCCCAAAGTTAAAGGAAATCAAGGAAGGGTCCCTAAAGGTTCATTGGTTCTTCTATTAAAAGCTAACAGATTCTGCATAACAGGGGAAAGCTGAGGAGAACCCAAAGCTAGCCAAGCAAAAGAGGACATGATACTAACAGATGCACCTCATCTATCAGTGTCTGAGGAACGTCGCGACCACAAACCTGCACTGTAGTCTGGAAAGGAATGTGAGAGGGAAGACGAAGTCCAGTTAGCACAACCCAATTAAAAAGGATGGCCTCATTACTTGGAGGAGGTTCCACGGGAGAAGGAGGAATGCCCCCTAGCACGGTAGATTATGTATCAACAAGGAAAACATGGGGAGCATGGGGTCGACAGGTGGAAACAAATCGACCGCTTGGGTTTCACTCTCTGGCGGGAGAGTGGGATTGAACGAGGGTGGGATTGGATCAACCACTTTGTCAATTGGTTCAACTAAGGATGTGACCAGATTGACGACATGATCAACCGGATTGTCCGATGACAGGACCGGAGCTGTTGTGAGCAGACAAACATGTGAAGATAAAGAGTGTACTAGGGTTGGAACTAAGAGTTTATGGGTGCTCTAGGTTATAAGAGTTGTCAAGTATGGAGTTATTGGTATCTTTGGAGCGATTGTGGGCAAGCTTATGTGTGCATCTGAAGAGCATGGGGGGTTTGGCGCAGGGGACTGAGATTAGACACCCAAGTGGTAGTGGGTGCTCTAAGCTAGAAGAGATACCAAGTATGGAATCATTAACCTCTTTGGAGGAGTTTCACACAAACTCATGTGTGAAGTTGAAGAGCATACAGGGTCATTGTAATTGACAAAGCTTCAAACTCTTTTATTGATTACAACCCATGTCATACCAGTTTTGTCCTTGATGTTATCAGTTGAAAAACTATAATGCAATGCAATGAAACAATATGATAGAGTCAGATTTAGTTATCGGGTATAAACCT
>ML807718.1:54556-74165 GCA_009831015.1 Picea engelmannii | reverse complement strand
TGGATTTGTATTCTCCTGAAAACATCCCACATCCAATGAGAATTAGCCCAATAGAACCTCCTAACGTCCTCTCCAAACATGGCTTGTAGAATATCATAATGTCTTTGAGCACTTGTCTTGGAAAAGAGGGTTTTAAGCACATGTTTAAATAACTTGATTATTAGATGTGATTGACATTGCTATGATCCTTGTGACTTATGAGCACATGGAGGGTGTACTTGTTGTTGTTGCAGGGCCACACTCGACAGACATGTACACATGGGGAGATGATTAGTTCAGACCTCCATAGGGCTAAAATCCCACTAGATGGATGCTGAGACCCTAGACAGGGGTAGAGACAGATCAAATGTTTGCACCAGAGAGAGAGGAGGACGTTCCACCAGAGACAACTTGGCAGGCTTGGACCTAGGGGGGTCTTTCCCTCCCACAATGATGTAGGCCTTGGAAGGCCCATGACGTCATCTATGTGAGCCTTGACGTCACCCAGTGTTTGATGGACACTTTGGAGGCAATTGTGTGCCAAGAGGCACATGTGGCTTGATCTAGAGGCCTTGGGAGGCCTAATGTTTTGCTCCTAGAGGCCAACATTGCACTAGAAAGGCCTAACGTCACCCTAAAAGGACATGACACCACCTTTTCTGCTTGATTTAGGGTTTTAATTTGTCATTTAATGTAAAAATTGGATATTACATGTCAATTGGCCATGTCGGTGTTTTTGACCTAATTCTGGTCATTGTAACTGTACAAATAAGGGATTTTCCCTTGAATTATTTCATCATATTTCACTCACACTTAGTGAGTTCTAAAATTTTCACCCTAATTAGGGTTACTTGGCTGAAATTTAGTCTGCACTTCTTGAAGGAGGCTTATCTTGGACTATTTTGGCAATTTTCTTGGTGGGAGTGTTCAACTAGGCTATTTGCTAGATGTTCTTGGTGAATTTAAGTAAATTTTCTGCAATTCTTCTTCATTGAATGGTTATAGTTATGTTTATCTTGCATTTATACTAAGATTATGAAATTTCTAGCTTAAAACCCTAGGAGGCTAAAGCACATGTTATTCTCCTTGACTTAATAACTTTCACCTACTAGATTATGCTAGAAAATTGATTTTCTTGAAGCTTTTGCTAAGGGCCTTGCCATTGCAACACCCTAGCACATTTTTCTTCATGTAAGCCATCATCTTTTTCATATTGAGCTAAATAAGGAGGAAATCTACTAGGGCCTAGGGTTACCTACTTCCTAGTAGCCATTTTCCTTCTAGGGTTTGGTGATTGAAGACTTGGGCTACCAACACTTCAATTATTGACGCCTCTTGTCTCTAATTCTCTCATTATCATTTGTTCCTTCAAGATTTGTTGCTTCCTAAAAGACTCCATTTGCCCTAAAAGCACTGATCTAGGCCTTACAATGGAGTGATTGACAAAACCTAGGATCAACACCTTTATCTTAAGCTCTCTACTAACTACTCCTAACCTTAGAATAGTCTAATATACTAACCTTTTTCTGTTGTTACTAAAGTAAGCTACAACCACCTATTGCAGCAATAAAAGCACCTAAAAACAATTAAGAACGTTGATAAATACACTGCCTTATTTACTTCTGACAAACGCTAGTATTTTGGTGTTAATGAGTAATTACTCTTGGTCATTCTGAAGACATTTTAAGGCATTTATTGTGAAGCAATTATCTTATAAACATTGTTGTTATAAAATTTTGTTTGCTTCATTATATATCAACTATTGCTTTTATTGACAAGTCCATGGTTTTATGAAGTACTAACAACAAGTTGTACTTGCAAAATATATCATTTTCTTGTTGCTTTGTTCTGGGCAGGTACATCTAAGCACTTCATTACTTCATTAGTTAAAACCTTGGTACTTTCTGATCAATGTGACTTGTGAGAGGGGATATTTTCATAGATACTTTAACCTTTGCCTTCTTAAACCCCCAGGTCACCGGGGATGTCTCCCCTAGGCCATCAATCCTAAATAGAAATAGGTATCTTATTGAGGTGACAGTGATAGGATAACCTCCTGTTACGCCAATTTGCCTCCCTTAGCCTTTCCCTTTGGGACAAGTACAAATTCTACGATAACATTTTGGCATCGTTGTCGAGGAACACTGAGTCAATTCTCTTTAAAGATGACTCTTTTCAGTAAAACCTTTCCTCAAAAGCCTTTACTTTGCAAAGCTTACCCGACGACTCCATTGAGGGTGATCCCCTCATCCCTTTGATAGTTTAGAGAAAATTATCTGGCGACTCCACTAATGAGAAAACCAACCATGACTTCTCAATGGGACCCGAAAAATTTTAAACCCCCCGACATGAGTAAAATCCTGGGATACCCTAGGCAAATGCCCCCTAAGTACGAAAATTGGCTCCCTAGATTCACTGGTAGTGATAGGGAGAGAGTCGACTATCACATGGGTGATTTCTGTGCTTTCTTTCAATTCAACCCTATCAATGACGATGTTGAAGATTTGGCGATAAATCTCTTCTCCGCCACTCTCCATGGCAACGCTAGGAGGTGGTATGACTACCTCTCTGATGCTAGCATCACAACTATGGAACAATTGGAAGAAACCTTTCTCAAAATATGGGGTATTTAGTTGGAAGACATCCCAGTACTACTAAGAAGACTCGAGCATATAAAACAAACTTAGAATGAAATTGTCAGACAATTTCAGGATAGGTTTGAGGACATACTATATCGAATTCTTGGAAGCCATCATCCTGAAAACAAGTATATCGTTCATCTCTATACCAATGCACTCTTAGTGCATCTAGGGTTTCCCTCAATAAAAATGGCCTAAGAACGCTCGACGAAGCTCACAACATGGCTGCAAGAATCGAGGGAAATATCTCCTTGGCCCAGGTGAGACACCTCTTTACCTCAGACACTCTTAGTTTGTAGAGATTAGTTTCCCTTGAGAGTTTTACTGCTTATTTCCAAAAAGAAGGGGAACATAACATCGACCAAAAAGAGGCTAAAGGGAAGGATCTTGATGAGGTTTTCTAGTCCCACGAGGAAGAGCAAAGGATTACTCATTTTCTGCCAAGAATAATTAAGGTGTGGTTAAGGAGCTGGAACCTGAACACAATGATGAAGTATCGATATGTGCTCCTCCCTCTGATGAAGCCATCCACGAGCCTATTCCTCCTACACAAGAAGAAGAGGATGAGGTTAGTCACTTTCCTTTTCAGGATTTTGATAATACCTTATTCTATGATTCAGAAAGTGAAGGAGAAATGGAATCCTTGGGCAAGGTAGATCCTCCTTTTTGTACAATTGAAGATGTAGAAGCAAGTCTTCCATTTGATGAAGTTATCCAAATACTTGAAGCTCCTGCACATGAAGAAGTAAGCAAGGTGAGTCATTTCCCTTTCCAAATTTTTAATGATTTTTTATCTTATGATGTGGAGAGTGAAGAAGTATTGGATATTTTAACCCCTTCATGTTATAATGAAGATGATAACTTTGTTGATAATATTGATGAATTCATACATGTCAGGAAGCGTAAATGGGATGTGATTGGATATGATGGGGATCCCATTTACGACATTGAGGGTTGTTTCCAAAAGTTGCCTTTACCTTTATCACATGAATTTACTAATAAAATTGACATTTGGCAACAAGGACATGACGTGATCACAAATTTTAAGACACCCATAGATGACCTAATGCTATGCTCTCCTAATAATTTTCAGTCATACCTTGAGGACTTTGATGATTATTCCTTTGAGCACGTGAATTTATTCCATGAATAATATTATCAACGACCGTTGTGCTCAGATCTTGATAGAAGTGAGGACAACGTTTTCCCAGAGGAGGATCCTTGTGACAATGTTTTCCAGTCGCCTTCAATTATTTTATCTTGCTGTGTTTTTAAGGGCATAGTTGGGAGGTATGTATTTTGTATTAAGTTTCCTCTAAGGCAAACCCTAGGGTTCAAGGGTAGGTTGAATACCTTGAGAAGAAGTCTCTCGTCTCAGTCTTTCAACCTTCCCTTAAGAATTTGTCAGTCATCTTCTAGATCCTTGTTGTTTCCTTCCCAGACCTCAGATTATGAAGACATCCAAGGTAGCCAACCCATGGACTCTTTGAGTCAGCCTATTGAACCTTTGATTTCTCATGATCCTTTTCTGAGATGGATTGAGCAATTTCATGGAGGTGTGAATTGACATGTTTTTTTCCCTCCCTCCCACCTCCATGAGTTAGAATTTACGATTTCTGATGATGCAATACATTTTCTGACTCATATTATTTTTATGCTTGACTTATCATTGTTTTGGTTTATGATGAAGCACATAGGCAGGTATTATGAGACATTGATAGGATGGTTTCACTGGCTATTTGACTACACCTAGCATTCAACCACTAGGTAAGTAGGTAGGCATTTTCATTCATTGTATATACCATCTACATTTCATGCTAGAGTAGTTGTATTTCCATTTGTATATATGCTTGTTTATTTTCATTTACTATACCACATGTGAGCCAGGGGTGATATCACTACCCCAAATGATTACTAATAATCTTTTGTTGAGATCAAGCAGGTCACAGGTCATGCCAGAGATGTTGAGGTTCTCATGCACTCTACGGTGAGCACATGTCCCCGAGTTGGAGGCAGATGTTATCCCCTAGCCTAGGGATAACAAAGGAGATCGTGTCTCGAGGCCCACGGGTCCTAGACATGGAGTACCAATAGGCACATTGACTTGAGCCTCACCTTGGAGGGTCCATATTTCCTCTTTAGTGCCTCCACCTTGTCAACAACAACAACATCCATCCTATCGGCTTGGTCCTTCAACAACAATGGGTCTTGCTCCATGAGGTAATGAGTCTGGGTATCATGGTATGTGTCACTCTGATTATCGAAACATTTGAATATGTGCATTTAATTCCTTTTTACTTCTAACATGTGCTTGGACCTTATGCCTTTCCACTTGTCCACACCTGGGGGGAATGACAAGATGATCTAGAAAGTTGGTTCCCATAGGGTTTGAGTTGTCACTGGGTGGGTTCATGAAAGGTCATCATTTGTTCCCACCATACTTACCACTTTTCATATTTTTCCCTCTCATCCATCCCATACATTGGTTTGAGCACTGGGTTTGCCAAGCTAACAAAGGGTTGTACCTTACCTTGTGGGAAGAAGGGGCTAAAGGCCCAGAGGGTAAAAGTAGTTGGCAAAAGATAAAATCCAAAAGAAAAAAACCTTCAGATGCTTCGCCCAGGGACCCCCAAGAAATAAATAAAAGGCTTCTCAACAAGAAACACAGGGACCCATAAAATAATAAAATCAAGACCTAGTTGGAGGATAGGGGGTCTCATCACGAGCCAGCCTATTAGGTCCATGGGAATGTAGCGGTATGACACTACCATTCAGCTGGTCACCATGCCAAGGTAGTGGCTCTTGGTGGCATAACTAAGAGAAAGGGGGTCTCATCACAAGCCAACCTTCTCATCTCCATGAAATGCTTGTGGGTAACATTGTCACCACTGGTCAGCACGCGAGGCCAATGTCCCCTAACTAGTCTCTTGAAAGAAAAATCAATAAGATAGAAAGATAGAAGGCATTGAATGAGCTTGGAAATATTTGCATCCATGACAAGGTGCAACTCACCCTCTTCAGAGGCACCCATATGTAAGCCATACATTCACATGTCATCACTGCACCCATTGCTCAAACATCCCTCACCACATCATCCATATACATGACCTGGATTTGTCTTTACTTGGAAACATCCCACATCCAATGAGAATTAGCCCAATAGGACCTCCTGACGTCCTCTCCAAACCTACCTTGTAGAATAACATAACGTCTTTGAGCACTTGTCTGGGAAAATGGGGTTTTATGCACATGTTTAAATAACTTGATTATTAAATGTGATTGACATTGCTATGATCCCTGTGACTTATGAGCCCATGGAGGGCGTACTTGTTGTTGTTGCAGGGCCACACCTGACGGACAAGTACACATGGGGAGTTGATTAGTTCAAACCTCCATAGGGATAAAATCCCACCAGATGGATGCTGAGACCCCAGCCAGGGGCAGAGACAGATCATAGGTTTGCACTAGAGAGAGAGGAGGACATTCCACCAGAGACAACCTAGCAGGCCTGGACCTAGGGGGGTCTTTCCCTCCCACTATGATGTAGTCCTTGGAAGGCCCATGATGTCACCTTTGTGACCCTTGACATCACCCAACATTTGATGGACACTTTGGAGGCAATCGTGTGCCAAGTGACACATGTGGCTTGATCCAGAGGCCTTGGGAGGCCTAACGTTTTGCTCCTGGAGGCCAACATTGCACTAGAAAGGCCTAACGTCACCCTAAAAGGGCATGACGTCACATTCTCTTCTTGATTTAGGGTTTTAATTTGTCATTTAATGTAAAAACTGGATATTACATGTAAATTGGCCATGTAGGCCTTTTTGACCTAATTCTGGTCATTGTAACTGTATAAATAAGGGATCTTCCCTTGAATTATTTCATCATCTTTCACTCACATTTAGCGAGGTCTAAAATTTGCCCCCTAATTAGGGTTACTTGTCTGAAATTTAGTGCGCACTTCTTGAAGGAGGCTTATCTTGGACTATTTTGGCAATTTTCTCGGTGAAGGTAAGTACATTTGCTAGATGATTCTTGGTGAAGGTAAGTACATTTTCTGCAATTCTTCTTCATTGAATGGTTATAGTTATGTTTATATTGCATTTATACTAAGATTATGAAATTGCTAGCTTAAAACCCTAGGAGGCTAAAGCATATGTTATTGTCCTTGCCTTAATAACTTTCGCCTACTAGATTATGCTAGAAAACCGATTTTCTTAAAGCTTTTGCTAAGGGCCTTGCCATTTCAACACCCTAGCACATTTTTCTTCATCTAAGCCATCTTCTTTTTCATCTTTGAGCTAAAGAAGGAGGAAAACTACTAGGGCCTAAGGTTACCTACTTCCTAGTAGCCATTTCCCCCCTAGGGTTTGGTGATTGAAGCCTTGGGTTACCAACACTTCAATTATTGACCCCTCTTGTCTCTAGTTCTCTTATTATCATTTGTTCCTTCAAGATTTGTTTCTTCCTAAAAGACTCCATTTGCCCCAAAAGCACTGATCTAGGCCTTACAATTGAGTGATTGACAAAAACTACTATCAAAACCTTTACCTTAAGCTCTCTACTAACTAATCCTAACCTTAGAATAATCTAATCTACTAACCTTTTTGCTGTTGTGACTAAAGTAAGCTACAACCACCTATTGGAGCACTAAAAGCACCTAAAAGCAATTGAGAAAGTTGATAAATACACTGCCTTATTTACTTCTGACAAATGTTAGTATTTTGGTGTTAATGAGTACTTCTTGGTCATTCTGAATACATTTTAAGGCATTTATTGTGAAACAATTATCTTATAAACATTGTTGTTATAAAATTCTGTTTGCTTCATTATATATCAACTATTGCTTTTATTTATAAGTCCATGGTTTTATGAAGTACTAACATCAAGTTGTACTTGCAAAATACATCATTTTCTTGTTGCTTTGTTATGGGCAAGAACATCTAAGCACTTCATTACTTCATTAGTTAAAACTTGAGACTTTCTGATATTTTCATAGATACTTTAACCTTTGCCTTTTCAAACCCCAGGTCACCAGGAACATCTCCCCCATGCCATCAACCCTAAATACAAAGAGGTATCATGTTGAGGTGACAGTGATAGGATAACCTCTTGTTACGCCAATTTGCCTCCCTGATCCTTTCCCTTTGGGACAAGTACAAATTGTGCGATAATAAGTCCCTATATCCACCACCCCCTCTCGAATTAAAGACCTGTTGACCCGCCTATCCTCCTTGATCTTCCACCACTCCCTTTCCTCTATCCCATTGATCTCCTTGGCACACGACGCCTCCTCCTCTTCTCCTTGTGCATGCCTTCGATTCATGTCCCCTCCATTCACTCCCCACGTCCCCATGCGAATCTCCCTTCTAAATATTAGCTCACGCTCCTTTTGCTCTCCCCTGTACCTGGATGATAATGACCTCCTTCAACCTCTTTAGATATTTGTCACTCTTGTACCAGGTGACCTCAGCTTGCACATATGTCGTTATCAACTCATCGTGGATTTGGCTCTCTAGTTTGTGTGTTCGTCCTCGCCCCGTCATGGCGAAAAATGGATATCCTTGTCAACATTTATGGCACGATCCTTTTAAACATGTGCTCAACATCGCTCCTCTCATCCTTCACGCATACAACCTGTCCTCTCTTCGACTGTGCTCATCGTTTCTAGCCAACCACATACTGGTGAAATCTATCGCGACCAAGCAGAAATGGATGGGGGAAATGAAGAAGCTCAAGGTGAACTAGGGAGGTTTCTATGGAGGACCATAACAACCTAGTCACCATGGTCTAATCAATGTAGATCCAGGTTAAAGGACTATCAACTCAACTCCTCTCCATTTTAGAAATCACAATTCAACATCGTCAAAGCCACCAACAAATGCAAGATGAGTGCGCAACACTTAGAATGCAAATTGAGAAACTTTGGCTTTGACCCAACTCCATCTCCCCCACAAGGTCAATTTCGACAACTTCAGACAAGGCTTCATCTCCAAGGGCTCACCAACAACTATCAGTCTTAAATGGCACCCCACAAGACTAAAAAAATGTAGATTCAGATGGTCAAGACCCACCCAATTCTCCATAACTATATGCAATGTTTTTTTGTTTTTATACTAGGCCACTTTTGCATAATATATTCAGACAAATGTTTTGTAATTAAGCATAGAAGAAGATCTTCAGAAACGCAGACTGAATTTCTTTCCTATTCCAAATATGTAAGACTTGGTTTTGAAGTTTTTGCAAGTCTATGTATTCTCTTTGTGCTCTTTACAACTTTTATAAGTAAATTTAATGTTAATAAAATTGGAGTTAGTTGATTTTTAATTCAATAATTTTAATGATTATAGTACAATATAGAATACAAAGCAAACTCGTGAATCATCATTGTAAACAATGGTATAGCCCAACTTTTCACATTACAAGATTCCAAATATTTTTTCAAAGAAAACAAGTAACTTGAATTTTTACCTTTAATTGAAACATTCGATTCACAACTTATTTTTTCCAAATATGAACTACCTAATTTTAAACTTGAATAGGGTATGATAGTATAGAAACTTAGTTTGAATATGATAGATGCCACACAAATTTTATTTTTTTTAAATAAAATTTATGTTCAAACATATTTAAGAGTTTTTACATATATTTTTTTTATTTAAGCAATAATCACACTAAGAAAACTAAAAACTAATGTTTTTATTAAAAAATTATAACAACAYATTTAAAAGAATTAATTATTCTAACAAAGAAAACTAATAACTAATGTTATTATGAAAAAATTATAACAACATATTTAAAAGAATTAATTATTCTAATTTTCATTAAAAAGAAATTTGGTTTAAGAAAAATAATTATAAGAATARTACATTTTTTAAAATTGACATCATTGGAAATATATATTTTTACCTTTGTCACTATGTTAATTTCTCTAAAATTTTGATAACATTTTATTTTAGCTTTTGAAAATATTTTTTTTGGTTTTGTTACTTTTTTTTTTCAACATAAAATTTGCCCATTATATTGATATATACTTTTTTTCATCACAGAATAAAAACATCTCTGCTCAGTTCACACCAACAGTTCAATAGCACGGGACCACAAAACAACAAAAATTATCTGGTCATTGCTAAAACTGACATCGAAATGGTCAAGACAAAAAGTTCCCCACACTGAGACTGGATAGTCTCCTTTTTCTACTACAACCACAACCAGATTCTCAAAAAAGAAACTTCAAAAGATGTAAACAAAGAGAAAGCTCGAAGGAAAACTCCAGTCATGACTAAAAGATCTTTAGGTACATGGTTTGTCCCATCGCTCCATCCACCCATTTATTGTACGAAATTAATCCCTCTTGGTGCTGAAGACCCATCTTTGATAAGTGGTTTGCCTCCGCATTTGATTCTCGGAAAATATGCTTGAAGCTGATTTCTTTGAAATTTTTAATGAGATCTTTGATTTTTTCTTGCCAACGGTCTAATGCTAAGACTTGCAGTTTGCCTTTGTTATTTAGCCAGTCAATAATAATTCGAGAATCACCCAAAACCTTGATGTGGTTAAGGTCCAATCTTGAGGCCACAATCAAGGTAGCCCCGACCCCCATAAGCTACGCCCTGGTATTTGTACCTTCACCACAATTGAAAGTCCATTTGTATAATAAGTGATCAGTGCATCTAATCACCCCTTTAGCGCTGCTCATCTGACCATTCTTTTGTGTTGCGCCATCAAACTAGCCCATCATAGCCTCTAGAGAAGGATGGGTAGCATTTTCCCTATCCGAAAGCCTCTTTTGAATAACAAGACAAGTGTTCAAAGCTCCAAGAATTTTATAAACGACCGAAAAGAAAGAAGGGGTACCATTCTAAAAAATTACTCTATTGTGTTCCAACCACATATTCCAGCATATTAAAGTAGGTAAAGTCATGAAATCAGAGTGTCCCTTTAACCACAACGCAAAACAAGTGCTTAAAGTGTGTCCATCCCACTCTTTCAATATTTTCAGGTCTCTTCTAATTCTGAGCCAAACCTGTTTAGTAAAGGAACAAGTGATCATTAGATGATTTACTGTTTCTTGATCTTTAAAGAATAGATGACAAATATTTGGCCCCTCCCAGCCGTTTGATTGTAACTTGTCCCAGGTTAAAACCTTGTTTTCTACCGCCAATCAAATGAAAAGTTTATTTTTTAGAGCTATGTTCCATTTCCAACAAGATAGCCGCCACCCGCCGTGAGACTTCTGCCAAAGTTTTGAAGCTAGAGCGTTATAAACATTTTTGACAGAAATAATTCTTGTTTTGTCTCCACCAATCCATTTTAATTCATTAGGTCTTTCCTGTAGCTGTATGCCAGCTCCATATAAAGATTTTTGGAAAGAGTCCCATTCCTTTGCTGCTTCTCCATCAAGACCCAAATCTCGACTGTCTTTCCACTGAAAAGAGAGAAAGCTTGGCCTCAAAAGACCTATACTTAAGAAAACATATTATCCTCATAACATGATAACATAAACATAGTCCTAAGTTATAGATTAGTTGTTTTGAACCCATTATCCTTGTTCTATATACTTTTCAATTTGGTAAATGATTTAATAATATCTATATCTATGTCTATCTATCCATAATGCATGAAAAACATCACTGATATGATAATGATTAACGTTCACTGAGACTAGAATTGGTTTATAAGACCTTAAGAAAGGTAAGAGATTACTCATATTTCTCTAGAATTTTATTTTTGTGCTTGAAAATCATTAAGAGAAATGTTCCAAGATCTCCATAGTTTTGATGACTTAGGAGGTTAGGAAGGTCAATATTGTGATAGATATTTTGAAATTGTGATCTAATTTGGGTATACACAGGGCATTCTAGGGGAAAGTGTTTTTCATCTTCAACCTTCGTAGTGCCACAAATATGACAGATTCTTACGTCCCATGGTGTTTTGAGAATTGTCCAATGCCCAATTTCGCTACGTAGCTCATGGGAGTTGGTTTGTATTTTAGCAATGTTGATTTTCTTCTTTGCGCTAGTCAAAATTGAGAGATACTTTTGATCTCTAGATTAGGGTTGACCGCCTCCTTATAGTATCTTAATTTCCTTTTATCCTCTAATTCTTCATGGCACCACAAATTATCCTATATAATGTTCCAAAACCATATCATGTGTCTAAATAATAACATACTAGCTATATGTCGAGATAAGAGAGAATATAGTAGAAAGTTAGCAAAAAGTCTAAAAGTTAACTATAACATAAATAATAGCCAACTTGGTCAAGTAGACAAAGTTGAAAATCAAGATATAAACCATAAGTTTTTTTCTCTTTTTTCCATGACATAGATCACAAGTTTTTGTTTTTGTTTTTTCTGAAATACGTTTTTTTAGGAAAATCCATTGGACACTTTCCTTCATTTCTGAGGATGGTGCCCGAGATAAGCTAGATTTAACACAAAGGTTTAAGGCCATTACGACAATACACTCATTAAGAGGATATAGAGAGGAAAGTGAGCAAAAATCTAAAAGATAGTAAGTAGAGGTTAACTTTAACACAAATAATAGTCAACTTGGTCACATAGACAAAATTGAAATTCAAGACATAAACTACAAGTTTTTTTTTTTCAAGACATTTAGATTACAATTTTTTTTTCCAAACATAGATTATAAGTTTTTTAGTTTAGTTTTTGTTTTTATGAAATACACTTCTCAAGGAAACACACCGCACACTTCTCCTCATTCCCAAGATGGTACCTAAGATAAATTGGATTTCATAGAAATTGGAGACTTTATAAACATAGGGCTTAAGGCCATTACAACAATACTCTCATTACAAACTCCACATGTCACTTGCGAAAATTAAACCTCAACAATAAAAATAACACTCTTTTTCTCAACCACCTAGATTAAATACAATTGACTACATAAACCATAAAACTATTCTCTTAACATATCACTTTCCTAATAATACTTTGGTATTATACTTCTTATAAACAAATGCAACATGCTGATATACTGCCTCCGAAGATAATAAAAGAAATTTTACTCAAATCTATGTAAATTTATCGAGTTTCCTTTTCTTTTGAGGTTTTTCATTCCTCTCAGAAGGTGTGCGAGTGCTTTAGCTCGTTTCTATAATTAAAATATGTCATTTCAAAAAAAACTAAATTTATTTTGGAGCCCAACGTTTCTATCATATGTCTCCATAAGTAGCTGGTTTTTTGAATATCATTTTTAGTTTATAGTGGAGGTTTTGCGTTCGTAGAGATTGTCCTCACAAGTTTAACCGTATGCCAAATCACCTCTGCCAAAAAAACGGATGGGAAGCCTGCCACCAGATCCATTGGGTTTCTAACCTCGTAGCTATCAATTAACTTACCAAAAGAATTAAAAATGGTTTCATAACTACACATTTGGAAAAATAAGAAAATAAATTAATAAAAAAAGAGTCTTATTTCATAGGTCAATGATAACTTACCAATATAATTAAAAATAGTCTTATTTGTTATAAAATTATTTTATAGAGTTGTACCTTATAAGAAAGTGACACTCATATATAGTCATGTCAAAATTAATTTCAAACCTCTAATGAAGTGAAGATTGCAATAACACTATCAATTTATTGACCAATGAGAGGTCATAAAAATACCAATTTTGTTATATTGAATTTTATTTTATTTTATTTGTTATGTTCAACATTAAAATTTATACACATTTTTTAAATCAACATAAAACTAATATGAAAGTCATTGCTAATTCATTACTATATATACTCCCTYGTGTSTCCAACAACATAATAATAAGAATTATATATATGTAAATGAGTGTGTATATATATGAGAGAGAAAATCATATGAGAGCGCCGAAATAAATCATATMTCCTTTATAGTTTGTACATAAGATTTTGTTTCTAGCGAGAGGGTGGGGGCACGACGGAGTTAAGAAGGACAAGGTGTACCCACCACCTTTTTATTCCAAGTGTTATATTTCGAAGGTTGACTGCATAGCCTCCAACGCTGAGTTTAATACAATATATCCCACGTTGAATAAACCAAAAATAATTTGTACAAACTTTGGAAAAATAAACCTTAAATAAATCAAAAAATAAATTGTACAAACTTTGGTGAAATAAACCTATACTCTATAGTTCAAACATATGTCACATGTGATCCTCACTCTAAAAACTATAATATCCTCTTGGTATCCATTAAACAAGGATTCTTTTACCTTTCCATGATGGAGATGGTGGACTCCACTTTTGTCAATGTAAAGCAAATGTCTTTGTCATGTAACGGTTATATGAGGCAAGGCCAAGGAGTTCCAAAATTATAATTAATCCAACTTTAATTTAAATTATATTATAAAAAATATTATTATTAATTTTTATTTAATATAACGAAATTATAATTAATCTAATTTTCATTTAAATTATATTAAAAAAATATTATTATTAATTTTTATTTAATATAATAAAATATTAAAATTATATTAAAAAAGTATTATTATTAATTTTTATTTAATATAATAAAATTTAAAATTTGAATAATTTTAATTTTAATTAATATTATAAAACCATTATTATTAGCTTTTTCATCTATATAATAAGATTTAAAAATTATTTTAAATTATTTTATGTCTTTCCATATCGAAAATAAATCATCACAAAACAAAGAACAACTTAGAATACCACCCCATATCATTACCTTGATTTACGAGAAATTGGCTTCACACTTTCCAACAATAAACTATGATTAACTATACCCTAAAAATAATAAAATAAAGTTAAATTTCATTTAAAAAAATCTTTAAACACCATCAATGCTATTACTAGGTAGGTTGGTGTAGAGGAATGTGCAATTTACAGCTGAGTCCAAGGTTCAAGGTTCAGAAGCGGTCCAGGTTTCAGGTATGCATTCATGGTGTTCATCACCTTTCTTTTACTTCCCATAACGTGAGCTCGATTCTCAGAACCCATGTTCTAAAAGAAGTTCAAATTTTTCTGCTTACAATAGGCTAGAGCTACTTAAGGGCTGAAAATTTTCGCTTGATGAATCATATGCTATTATCCCTCAAAGGAGCCGTTCTTCTCAGAATTCTGTCTTGTGCTTTCTGCATTCGTTTTTTGGAAAATTCTGCACATTACAGTGCCATGCCTCTGCTATCATAGGTACATATTAATGAGCTGGATTTGTACCCTAAGGGTTTTTTAACATATTTTTTTCTATCTTTTTGCAGTAGTTTCTCATCCAGGGTTTTCAGGCACTTTAAACACAAGTTTTTCTGCGTTTCACATTCAGGTTCAATATTTTCTTCTATGTTTTATTCTTTTCGGAGAGAGCAAAAGTCTGCCTTGTGCACATAATGTGTACAAACATGCTTTGCAAAAGCACATTCGGTAGAGGAGTGTTGCATTTCAAATTTATTTCCATGGATGTGATACTGGGACAAAGTGGATGCGATGCTTATAATTTCCATAATTTCCACATTAGCCTTCACCCGTTTTTTTATTTTTCTTTTTTATTCTCATGTGCTTCCTTTTTCCATATTAGCCTTAACCCTTAGTGCTTCCTTTTTCTGCATTAGCCTTCCCCATTTTTTAAAATTTGATTTTATTCTTTAAGTGCTTTCTTTAAACTCAATCCGAACATTATAACTTGCCAGAAAATTACTGGGAAGTTGGGATAGGCTTCCATTAAAACCACTTAGAGCTTGCACCCAGTCCCAACCGCTTTTCATGACTCTGGGGAATTGAACCTGGGTGGGTGGCTTGACATCCCACCATAACTACTGAACCAATGACCCCACTAACATGGTTGTTTTTTGACATTGGCGAGTTTTCATTTCGGTGGCTTCTTTATGCAGGACGTGGTGACTGGTATGCCCTTCACAAGACTTGGCCTCTGTTAAACCTCTGAAAAAGTTTCAGTGAATACATACATAAATCTTTGACGATTTGTCTATCACGATCATGAAATGTATACCTGACTTGAGAAATGTAGACCAAGTGCTCCATTGGACTGCAATAGTCCTACTCAATTTTTTGTGTCCAGATGCCAACATATAATTTTTTTTTATTAGCTTCCGTAGTTCATTGAGTGTTTTAGTTGTTATTAGCTATAGGGAAGAGCTTTAGTGCAGTTGGTGCTGTTCATCGCCAACCTTCTTTCAACTGCATAATTTACATACTCGTTTTCCAAGTAATTCCATTATTCAAGGTGTTCACCAATAATAGTTTTCTGGCATACTTAGCTACCTTATGATTGCAGGAATTTAATGTTTTGTTCATATTTCAATTCTTTTCACTTTCACGTCCATAAATCTCAACCCTATTCATGGCTATGAGGTATGGTGGTATGCGAAGTACAGGAGTATGGAATACTTGGTATGGATCCAAAAAAATGGGTATGCTGGTAGAGGGGTACTGCTGATGCTAAATATTTTTTTTTTGATAGGCAATTTTTTTTTTTATTATATATAAAATCTCTCCTGAAGAGGAGATGCGAGTACAACCAGGTGTCCGGATTGGTTTCTCCAACTAGAGGTCTTCACTTCTAGCATAGACACTGCAACGTCTAGTTTACTATTGAAAGAAAATTTACATGCATTCACGGAATAGACTATATATATTCATGAATCATAGGATGGAAAAAAAAATCAAAATATAAAAAAAATCACCACACGCAGCCTGAAAAAAAAATTAAGTACCCATAGTTGGAAGACAGTATGTTGTTTTCCAAAATCAGCTTTCGGAACTGTCAGCACACGACCTGCATGCAAATGTCAAGCACCCCATAAGTAGACGAAGTTCCCACAAAATCCCCACAAAGAAAATGAAGTGCCTGCATTTGAATATGTCTTCCTCAATGTTAAGTTAAATTTGTTTGTTCATAACAGTAAAAAAAGAGAGAAGAAATGTGCTTTATGAGTGAAAGGTGAGGAGATGCTTTAAGATTTGGTGAGAGGGAGTTTTTTAAAAATTATTCCTTTTACAATGGTTTTTTTTGAGGGGTTATGAATGTAAGACCATTTGTTTCCTACAAGGATATCCCTCCAACCATAGGGTATGGTAGGGTATGCCCCACCGATCCTTTGGATTGTATTGTCTCTCCCCTTCCCCATTGAGTATGAGTACCTATGCAATGTTGTATGCAATTGATCTCTTTGGTTACTGGTATATGGCTAATAACCTTCAGTGACCTCTATAAAAACCTGTGAGACTTTTTGAAAAAAGCATGTGATCCTCCATGTCACATACTTTAAATGTATCAATATCCAAGTTTTACAAATGGGAAATTCAACCATGAGAGTGAAATGACAAGGTCATGGTTGAAGTACTTCATTCCATTTGGGCAAATAAATGGATTGAATTCAAATGAGTTGTAACCATCGAGTTTTTTTTGCTTGAATTGTAAACCACATGCCATTCCACTTAAAATTTGATTCCACATGAACTCACCAACTTAAATTGCTATCAAGTTGTATTGTACCTTCAATAGTAGCCGTGCTTGAGAAATAAAGGAAATTAGTAGAAGAACAAAAAATGATAAAACACAATCATGACAAAAATGTTTGAGAAAAAATAATAAAAGATATGGAAAATAAATGCCACATAGGAGATAGCTTAGATATCTGAGATTTGAACAAAGGGAATTATAGAGATTTGAAGAGGTCACATGTTCAATTTGAAACTGTACGCAACAACAATTGTGGTTTTAGAATATAGTTTAAAAAACCTCAGTATAATTTATTGAACTTGAAGTCTATCAATAAGAGTTGATACTTCCATAACTAAGTATGAGCTATTTAAAAGGAAAAGTGTAAAACACAATGTAAATAATATTCCCATCTGAAGCTTTCCTCTATTTGACCACTATAGTCCATACTAGCTTTTTTTATAAATATAATGTAGATGGGTATTATATAAACAACATTTATTGACAATCAACCAAAACCAAGGTAGCTAAGGTGCGAGTGCAGGTGCTCCAATTTCAAAATCTAGGTATAGGTGGGTATGTGTGGGGTATAGTATATACATATTTATACATAATTGATAAATAATAAAACACAAAACTAAGAACGCAAAAATATAAAATATAAAATTTGAATGTAAAATAAAATTAAATATGATAATGACGATGTCACAATCATAATTTAATCAACATATGAAGGCTTTCCTATCTTGATAAAATGCCCATGCGAATTTCTAGATTTAAGCTGTGGTAAAAATTGTAAACTTTCAATGTTTCAAGTAAGACCATCACCCATCATTAGTGAAAGGAAAACTTGTAGAGTGAAAATGTGAATGAGAACCACATAGAAGGAAATATTTAAGGAATGTGGTAAGGTCTAAGTTTCACAGGTCAAAGAGAAATGTTGGGCCTAAGGAATTTATACCCAATGTTTCTTTGTGCCTTGTCAAACTTAGACCTTATCTTGTTACTTATATATTTCCTTGTGCATCATTCTTAATCACCTTTCACACTACATGTTTTACATGAAATGTTGGAAGTTTAGAATTTCTAACACAAACTTAAGTCTAGAAACTCACATGGAGATCATTGCACTGAGAGTAGCGAGGCGCATCTACAACCCAAGTAGATGTGTCACATTTATAACATTAATACATTAAATTGAAAAATTTTGAAGTTTGTAAAAAGGAAAAATTAAAAGATAGTCGACCATAATAATAAAAAACTAAAAAAATGAGATGACAACAATTATAAAACTCTATATTAAAATAAACCAACGTGGATCCATCTTAACTTTGGATCTTTTAAGCACTAAGAGAATTACCTCTATTTCTTTTGATCACCCTTGGTGCTTATTAGATCTGGGGTCAAGATGTATATACGTTGGTAATTCTAGTTTGACATTCGTAATTTAATTTTGAAATCTTTAGATTCAATGGTTCGAAGCTCAATACTCTAGGTATAATTTTTAGTTTATAATTAACTACAAAACAAGCTTAATGTCATTCACTCATGAGACATAATTGGTTAGTAATAAGTAATGGAAAAAATTGAGTCTTATTCATGTTTTGCATCTTCTAGATCCTTAGTTAATTTTCTTTGCTGGTACTTGTTACTCTCAAGTTTGAAGGGTCAAATCTTGTAGTAACGAGCATACATGCATGTTACTATAGAGGATGACATTGTGATCGGTGTTTTTAGACTTGGCTTGAGTCAAAATCAACTTGCCAAATCGACCGGTCGGATAAATGGTCGATTCAAACCGACCTTCAAATTGGTTCGGTACCAAATTGGTTGAGTCCGTGCCTACTTGGCCGGTTCGATTCTGGATGCACTTGTGCGGACTGTTCATTAAAAATTCGTTTTTTTTTTTTAATTAAAAAAAAAAAAACTTAATCTCTAAACCCTAAAAACTAGTTATAAATATAGCACCCCCCCCTGCCTCACATCTCTCTCATTCAACATTATGAGCATTTGTGCGTTTGAATATGTGAGTTTTGGAGAGCAACTGCTAGTGTTGAAGTCTGAATAGTGAAGATTGTAGGCTATTGAGTGCATTCAAGAGTAGGTTGAGGAACTTTTAGCCTAAAGGCAACAACTTGTAGTTGTAGCATGTTTTATGGACTCTAGAGGCTATTTAGAGCCTCACTTATTATGTATTTTGTTGCTGATATGTATTGCACTCGGTGCCATTTTGATATATACACCCTTACATGGTATATATATGAGCAAAATTTGCATATTTTGTCTCTAATGGTTTGGAATCATGGTTTGAAAGCTTTAAAATATTTTTTTTCATTAAAATTTAATTATTTAATGTATTTTTTTGTGAAACGAGTCATTGAAATTAGATCGGTATGAGTCAATCCGAGTTCGAGTTGATGTCCGAGTTTGATTTTATTGTGATATGCTATTATTGTTGATGAATGCAGCTATGGGAGACATCCTCCGGCTTACAAACCTGGAGATGTGGAACATAGCAGTTATGGAAGTCTTTCTCTCAACTTACAAACTTGAGAGAAAGCCCCTAAGAAGGGTA
>ML807718.1:20322-37887 GCA_009831015.1 Picea engelmannii | reverse complement strand
ATGGTCAAGTGGATTAGTGTAAGATCCAAGCAGTCATCAGAAATGTAAGGAACCTGATGCATATATAAGAAGGTTATAACAATCAAACATGACACATACCATGATACCTTGGACCAATTACCTCATGGAGCAAGAGCCTTCTCGGATGCAAGTCCAAACCGATGGTGATGGAAGCTGTTGCTGCTGACAGGACAAGTCTGGCGAAGAAGAAGAAAGATGGGCCCTCCAGGGCCATGCTCAAGTCAATCCTGCTCTCGGTACTTCATGTCTATGACCTGTGGGCCTCGAGACATGATCTCCTAGTTATCCCTAGAAAACGGGGATAACAGTAATTAAGGTCTACCCCCTTTGGCTTCCGTAGGAGTAAGCCTAGAGGGAAGAGGTTCCAGTCAAAGTGACAGCGTGGGCTGTGAACCTAGGCATTGTGTCTCCAAGGACACACTAAGTGAGCCGAACTCAAGCTCACGTTTGCAAGTGTGTATAAGGACGACAACAACCCCCAATGATGGGCTCACTAGCTAAAAGCTAGATATCAAAAGATAATCATACATGAATGAATGAGTAGAGGCCCTTGCCTTCCCTTTATACTTTTTGGCTCCTCTTGTCTCTCCAAAGTGATTTTCATTTTATTAATATTTAATTAATTAATTAAATCACTTTAATTAATTAATTAACCTTTTTACCTCTGAAAAGTGCCTTATCCCTCCTTGTGGCTTCCCTGGCCACTGAAAGTCACTTCTAGCCATCACATCTTCTAGTGTTGCTCCTCTCGATTCCAATGAGCTATTACACTGAGAGGTTCCTCCAAGTAATGTGCCCAAAATGGCCTCTTCAATGAATTCAATTAGCTTATAGCTCAAAATAGTCAAAATCATGGAAATCGTTGGAATGCAACGGAACCAAAGCCAACCTGTGCGGAATGGCTCATAATGATGGAATATGATGAGCAATGCAAGCTGGACCCCACAATGCCTCTCAATAACCCGTGTACTCACTATAACCTCCATCTGGCTACTCTGGTCATCATAAACCTCTGCACTGTGATGCTGTCCCAAAGTGGGGACATTACAACCTAACGGTATGACACTACTAGCAGCTGGTCACCACGCCAGGGTAGTGACTCTTGGTTGCATGGCCAAGAGAAAGGGGGTCTCATCACGAGCCAACCTTCTCATTTCTGTGAAAGTACTTGTGGGTAACATTGCCACCACTGGTCAGCACGCCAGGGGAGTGTCCCCTGATTAGCTTTTTGAAGAAAAAGCAATAAAGATAAGAATAAAAGGCATGAATGGGCTTGGAAACATTTGCATCCAGGACATGTGCAATTCGCCTTCTACAAAGGCACCCACAGGTAAGCCCTGCATTTCCCTGCTTTCACTACACCCCTTGTCAGGACATCCCTTATCCACCTCACCCATTTACATGACTTGGATTTAATCTCTTCCGGAAACATCCCTCTTCTAGTGGACACTAGCCCAATAGGATGCCCCGCCACTTCCTCCAAACTTGCATTGCAGATTTGTATAATGTCTTTGAGCACTTGACTGGGTAAAAGGGGTTTTATGCACATGTTTAATAATATTCATGATTAGATGTGATTGACATTGCACGTGTGGTAGATTGGAGAGGCCCAAGGATGGCTAATGTTTTGCTCCAGGAGGCTACATCTGCCCTAGAAAGGGGATGACGTTTCTCACTTTTGCTTGATTAGGGTTTCATTTATGACATTTAATGTAAAACAATATTATTTTGGTATTTTTTCCTTGTCGGCCTTTTGATGACCTAAACTTTAATTAAGTTCATTGGTATGGTATATATTGAGGGTTTTCACTCTCATATTTTCATCATCTTTCACTCACCACTTGGTAAGGTTTGAAATTTGCGCCCTCTTCTAGGGTTTTGGCTGAAATTTTGAGGCGCACTTGTTGAAGGAAGACTTTTCTTGGCATTTTTGGCATTTCTCTTGGTGGAAGGTTTACAACTAGGGTTTGGCTATTGGAATTCTTGGTTAATGTAAGTGAATTTTTGCAACACTTCTTGATTGAATGGTTATGGTACTATTTACTTCCATTTGTTATTATAATTTGTTGAATTAAAACCCTAGGTGACAAGCACATGCTAAGGTCCTTGTCTCATGTCCCTACTAGGATTAAGAGCCATTTGATTTTGCTGAAGTAAGATAGAGCCTTGCCATAGCAACACTCTATCCATATTCTTCTAGCCTAGCCATTTTCACTTGTTATTGAGCTAAGAAAGAGGAAAACGCATCTAGGCCTAGGGTTTCTACACCTTGGTGAGTCGTTTTCCCTTAGGGTTTGATAGATGAAGCCTTGCCTTAGCAACATTTCATCTTCAAACTCTCTTGTCTTCAACCCTACAATTATTACTCAATCTAGCTGATTTTTATCTTGCCATTGAGCTAAAGAAGGAGGAGAGAGCACTAAGGCCTAGCGTTTCTACACCTTAATGAGCCTTTCTCCCCTAGGGTTTCATTGTTGAGGCCTTGCTTTAGCAACACCTCAACATTTAACCCTCTTGTCTTTGGCCATATCATTATCATTTCGACCCTTCAACATTTGCAACCATTTGACTCCATTTGCCCTAGTAATGCACTGATCTAGGACTTCATGTTTGAGTACCTTGATCATACACACATCCAATACCTTGAACAAACTACTAACCCTTCTAACCCTAGCTTAGACTAATATCTACTAACCCTATTGCTGTCGTTATCTACTTGAGTTATCTTTATACATTGCAACATTTATATCTTTAAAGCAATTGAATGATTAGCTAAGGCGTTGTTTCTTGATATTGATATTGTTACATTGATTGCCATTAGAATTTATTATGAAGTGATATATTGTAATCATTGCCATTGCACAACTTTGATTTGCTTCATCAATAATATTGTTTATCAATTGCTTTATATCAGAAGTCCATAATTATATGAAGTACTAACCAAGCAAGTGATCTTGCCTATGCATAGTTTCTTTGTTGCTTTGTCTCAGGCAGGTACACCTTTTTGGTTATTACTTATCTTTATTGGTTGATTAGCCGAGACTTTCTGATCGGTGGTGACTTGTGAGGGGGAAATTATCAGTTAGCCTTTTAAGCCTTTGCCTTCTCAAAACTTAGGTCACCGGGGACGTCTCCCCTGGGCCTTACCTCCCTAAACATAAAGAGCTATCCCATTGAGGTGACAGTGGTGGGATAGTCTCAGTTGCGCCAGTTTGCCCTCCTTTCATCCATCTTTTACCTTAACTAGAAACTGTGCAACAACAGGCCCCATCTAAATCTTGCTGCACAACTTCCCACCCATAATTGAGAGGCTCTGAGGTTTTGGGCCCCATCCAAATCTCATTGCATAGGTTCTTGCCCATAACTTGGAGGTTTTGAGGGTTTGGATCTCATCCAAATCTCAACTAGCAGATTTTGAGCGTTTTGGCCCTTGAAAATGGCTAAGGATAGAGTTGGAAAATGCTTGTCATTATGCAGTGGGGTGGTGGCTAACTCCACCTATGCTTGCGTACCTATCCGTGAGCTCATGGTGGTGATTTGTAAATTGTCTCGAATATCTTAAATCTTAGTTAAATTTCACTGGATTGTGTGGTTTTCAATTTATCTTCTTTAGCTTTTTTCTACATAAATCCTTGCCAAGCTGAATCCTCAATGCCTTCACAGTAATGCTTGCTTCACAATATTAATGCGAGAAGTGTGGCTAATAGTGTAGTGCCAATTTAGGAAAGGAGGCCAATATCATATTTCATAAGAAGTTGAATGAAGTGTGAAACGAGTACTTGACATTATAGTTGAAAAATTTATTTATTTATTAGAAAAATCATGAGTTGAACTTCAAATCAAAAAATCGAGTGGTAAAAATTTGTAGATTTAGAAAAAAATGTAAAAATTGCAGGGTTTATTCTAAAAAATTGTGGCACAACTACAAACATTGTTGAGCAGCATGAAATCCCTCATAAATTGGTGATTTCTGATTTTTTGTTTAGGGTTATTTTTCTTTGTCGTAGTTGGGGATTGAGAGAGAAGGAGTTTATCATCATTAACAATCGTTCTTAGGAGGGCCAAAAAATCATTCTCTTCGCCATCAAATATTTTCCCTTGGAGTGGGGATCGATTTCTATGTATTTATGTTTTTCGTATTTGCAAGTACTTGTTCTTGATTTAAGCAAGGGTTTTCAAAGTTCATGTTGCTTACCTCTTATTATTGTTTTATCAGGGGTTATAGATCTTTTTGTAGGTCTACTTTTTCAACTAGGGTCTATTTTTTTTACCAACATTCTTTGATATACATTTTCTTCATTTTTTGCCCTCAGGTTGAAGTTGAATATTTCCTTCCCAATATGTCGAATGTTTTGGACCCATTTTGGTAGTATGGCGAACCTAAAGATGGAACAAGATGATAGAGATTGACTTCTTGTTGTACGCAGTGTGAGTAGATCATGTCAAGAGGGATTAACGGGTTGGAATACCACCTTGCTAGAATCCTAGGGAGAGAGGTTGCGATTTGTAATTGGTCATTTCTAAAAATTATGCGAGCTACCCACCAAACTATTAATGCAAAGGATAAAAAGAAGGAAGATGCAACAACTCTAAAACTTGAAATTGTCGCTTGTAGTTAGATCCTCAAGAAACACAGACATATGTAGGATTGGAGGTAGTGAGAAGTACTCCATGGGTTCATCTCACCTTTCTTTGTTCCAAGATGTTGAAATATTGTAACTGCAAAGGGTATTCTATTTATTAATGAGTTATTATTCATTAGACAAATCCCCTTTTGTGGATTGATCATGTCGGGCATTGTAATTGACCAAATCCCCTTTTGTGGATTGGTCAAATCCTAAATATGTTATGCATATTGAGAAGTCAGCCCCCAGGCTAATTAAAGTGGTTTTAACCACTAAGAAGACAAGTCGGCCTTGCCTGGTGAAGAGACACCTTTCCAACGCCTGCCAAATTGTATAAATAAAGGAAGCCATCGCCTCATTATCTCACTCACTCATTTGCTCATCTGGTGCACAAGTTTGGTAGCTGCAGTTGGGAGAAGAAGGAAGAGAGAGGCACATTGCTCAATGTTGGATATTCTCTAGTGTTTTGGTTTATTGTCTTGGCATTGTATTGGGTATCTATATTAAGGAAGTTTTTGCTGGGTTTTCTCCCCCATGAGGGTTTCCCAGGATAAATGTTGTGTATCTTGTGATTGTGTTCCTCTCAGTGATCCTACCTATGCTATTGTTATCTAGTAAAATGAAAAGAAACCTAATAATAGCTCAAAACTTAACACAAGAATCGAAGATGGGGCACAACCTTCCATTTGATCAATGGTTACAAGAAAGGAGAAGCAAGAAGTAGACAGGGTTGTGGGGTGGTGTCTTTTTTCGAGGGACATAGCTTTGAGCTTTGTGAAGATCAATCTATTCTTTTAGTCAGTGTTTGTTGTTGGCCTATGGTAGAAAGCGCCTACCATCAAGGAGTTGCGAGGGCCAATTCTTCATGTGGAGAGGATAATATCGATACTAGATTGGAGGACCTAAGGAAATTGTGGGAGGCCACTAGATGCACAATCATATCTAATGGTTGGATAGATGGAAGGGCAGATCCCTCTTAATTTCTTGGGACATTGTTGTAGGGGTAGAATGTTTATTAAATACTTTGATGCATTGATGCATGTGAAAGATGTTGTGTGAATTTTTGGATGGATTTATTCAAGAGATAGTGTGCAACATGTTGTGCAATTAGTAGCAAACAACGTAGCTAATTATGTGGCTGTTGGCACATTGCTAATGGAGAGGGACCCCATAGTGGTTTGGACCAATGCTGTATATGTCGTGTCGGGGAAAGTGTTGGTGAGGGTTCGGAATGTAACTTCTCGGCGACATCGGCGGAAAATATCGGAATATCTCGAAGAATGTCGCAAGACCTGAAAAAATACAAAAACACTCATTTTTTTCAATTTTTTAAACTTGTAAAGCAGCGACAACATCAAATAAACACATTGCTACATAAATATGAAAATACAACCAATAAATGAGATACATAAGATGTCAAGTGGTCACATATCGCTACTAAACTGAAAATTCTGAAACATGTTCCTGATAGGATGATAGTAGATACAAAATCACATCAAATGATCAAAATAAATGTATCTCATGAGATGAATCATCATGAGGCATCTAGATACTAAATAGTACATGATAAAATGAAAATGATAGGTCATAGGAATCCAAATCATTGATTCCCTCTAGGCCGTGCTGCAGCTGCTGCTCTAGCCCTTTTATGGGTAAAGGGCACCACTTTTCCTCTGGAAGCAGTAGGTGGTTGTGGAGGTACTCCAGATGAGCTTGGAGTGAAAGCTCCAACTGCTCCAGATGCTCCATTTGAGGTGGTAAGTGATGGGGACGAGGTGGAAGGAAAAGTGTGTTGCCTCCTCCCAGTCCCAACGGACCCAAGTCCAACTCTAGGTATGGCTCTCCGTGGAGGTGGTGGTTGCATTGGATCCACTGGAAGTCCAATCTCCTCCTCAGCCTCTATATCCACTGGAGATGGAACATCATCGTCCTCCTCCTCCTCGGTTGTCCCCTCCTCAAATCATCTGCATGCTCCTCCAACCAGTCGGGGGCCTTCTCCATCTTTGGCTCCTGAATCTCCACCCTCCACTGACTGGTGGTGTCAATGCTATCTAATGAAATGGCTTCTATGTCAGGTTCTTTGTCAAGTTGCTTCACCCACAACCTTAGATTGTAGTAAACATATACCAAGTCATTAAGGCGCTGAGTACCTAACCTGTATGAACATTGAGAGCTATAGTTAGTGATGGTAAATAAATAGTAAATACTAAATTGTAAAAATTAAAATAAAAAAAATATAAACAATTTAAATTTTGATTGTTGCATTTTTTAACATTTCTTACCTGTTGGGCTTCTTGGAGTGTATCTTTTCAAAGACACTCCAATTGCGCTCACACCTTGAAGAACTGCAAGTTTGACTAAGCACTCGAACGTCAAGTTTTTGTATATCTGGGAGCTTTGCACCATAGTGTTTCCACTAGACATCTACAATGAATAAAATGAAAGGAAGACAACGAATTATATATCGGATTTCCATCAAGTAATAAATGACATATATAATATATAGAAAGGAATAAACAAAATATGAAATTGAAGCTTACCTGGCATCCTTAGGGTCCTATCTTGGACAACCATATCATAGCCCAACACCCCAAATGCCATCCTATATATCTCATTTTGCCTAGAAATCTCTGAGCGTTCAGCTAGAGTCAGCACCATCCTCTGAACACACTGGAGGAAACCATCAATGACCTCACCATCAAAATTAAATCCACAAGCATAAGCGAATGTAGGGTTGAGGTAGAGCCCTACTGCATGAATGGGAGGATGGAGAGTGTTATTCCATTCTGCATCAATCACACCCTATATTTGAGCTCTCTTGGTGAATCCTTCCTCCCCTTTGTTCTCATATTATCGGTAGATAGCTTCCTTGGCCCTATCCATGGACTCATACAAGTAGCCCATTGCGAGTTCTCACCATCAACCAATCGAAGAACCTTTACCAAAGGTTCACTAATGGTACATACCTCCCCTACTCCACTCCAGAATCTCTAGTCATGTCCCACAAGTTGGGCTATGGATTGCCCATCTTGTTTGGTGCTATAGACACAAGCAACCCACTCATTAGAAAGAAACATTCTTTGTAACTCCAACATACTATTGAGGAGCGATTGAAGATAAATGAAGCTAGTGGCGAAATGTGTGATTGCGGGACGCACCAACTCTCTGTTCCCTGTGAATTGTCTCATGAGTGATAGAACAAATGTGTGATTATATATATATTTTGTCACACTCCGAGCTGAATCAATGATTTCCTTGATCCAAGGAAGTTTTCCCATGTCCTCTCGCATCAAATCAATGTAATGGGCGACACAAGGACTCTAGTACAAGGATGGATACCTCTGCATAAGCATCCTCCCAGCAACAACATAATTAAGAGCATATTTTGTGATGAGTTGAACAACATACTGTGGGCCTATCTCTTGGATAAAGCCATCAAACAACTCACATAATAATTGTGCATCTTTTGTATATGCACTTGCATCAACACTTTTGATAAACATTGTCCCCTTGGGACAATTAACCAAGAAGTTTAGAATTGACCTGCCCTTCCCATCAATGCACTTATCGCGCACTTTTACCCAGCAGGCCGACACTTTCTATCGACTCGGGACATTTTCCCAATATTTCGCGAGTTAATGAATGTGTCGCGACATATTAAAAATTTCGGATATATCGTGATATTTTCCTAGGAAAATATCGCCCCCACAAAATATCAACGATATATCCGATATTTTCGATATATCGCCGAGATATACAACAGTGGTTTGCACTTCATGTATTGCCAATTGAATCGATTTAATGCTTGAGGGTTTCGGAAAATATCTTTTATCAAGGAGGTAATTGATTCAACTGAGAACATCACAAAATACATATATGACCGTGCTTTCGTTCGTTGCCTTATGTGGAAATTCACAAGAAATAGTGAGTTGTTGCATTGTACAATCACACGTTTTGCCAGTAGCTTCATTTCTCTTCAATGCCCACTCCATTGTCAATTTGATTTGAAGCAAATCTTCATTTTCGATAAGTGGTGCAATTGTGCATATACCACAAGATAGTATGGGAGAGCCATTGCTAAACCAACCACTGTACACTGATTCCTTCTAGGAAGAAGTGGAGGAAGTGTGCACAATTACACAACCTTTGGTAAAGGCTATTCACTTGGTTGATGGGTGTTACCTCTTCAACTTGCATCTAAGTGGAAAAAACCCCACTCCATAGATGCAACCTTGAGGTAAGTGAAAAAGAATTGCCACTGTCACCTTAGCACAATTCTCCTCTCACTTTTGGCGGGCTCCTTTAAGGCCAAGGGGGTATCCCTAGATATTGAATGATAAAAAGAAGCCAAGTCTAGAAAAGATATGCTAAAACGAGAGACTTAGACTTAGAAGTAAATCTGATCTATAATCATAAACAATATCTGATATTCAGATTTACAATTAGAAATATGAACACATGAATGAAATCCAAGTAAAGATAAGATTTGTGAAGTAAAAGGATTTAATCTATAAGTAACATGACACAACCCCTAGTGGTGCTGTGTCCATATCCTGCGTGACGGACACATGACATGTGTCTGACATTTGTTTGGCTCGTGTCCTAAAACATGACACATGCCAAACACATGTTGGACATGTGCTCTAGTCATGTCCTACCTATTCGACTCTAAAAATATTTTCTCATCGCTAATTTTTCACTTTTGGTTGTATGGAAAGAGATCTTATGCCCTCTCATTGTGCAGGTGAAGGGTAAAATTGAGATTTGAAGGGATTCCAAGTGTTTTGTAAACGTTCTATTTTTTAAGTAAATTGGATCTTTGTCTATATTTCATTTTTGTATTTTTAATTTATAATTCTTTTAATATATATGTAACGTGTCTTGTTTTTGGGGTCGACGTGTCCTGTGTTGAATACTCGTATTTCTCTGTCCTCTGTGTCGATTACTTGTATTTCTGTGTCCTCCGTGTCCTGTGCCTCGTGTCATGCGACTTAGGATTGAACATGTAAATGATATGTTAATGTGATGCTCCATACATGTAAATTCTAGCAATACATGAATAGAAGCATAAACCAATTACATCCAGTGAAAGATAGACATTCACATGCACCTTGAATCTATAAATCGAATCTGGTTTGCGGTGTTATTAAAGGTAATTTCCAGATTTGAAAAAGTGGTGAAAACCACTTATTAAAGCTATTAAGCGATATGAAATCAATAACAAATAAGCAAGTTGCAAATCTGATTTGTTATGTAGAAATGTGATTTCTAGATTTGCGTAACATGATAAATAACCCCCCCGGATGGGGTGATATTGGATGACACGGGGCGTTCGGAGGAGGCTAGCACCAACCCATCGTGCACGAGGCCACGTGATGGGCCCGTGCCGAATCCCGTCACCTCCCTCCAGCATTAACTTGATACTACGCGCAGTAATGGCTTGTACGCGCGCAGTTACACCGCCTCCCCTCCTTTTAGAACTTCTTATTATGGCTCTCGCGCAGATTTACACCCACAGTCTCGGGTCAAGGGGCGATGAACGTCCCCCTTTGCGCTCTTGGGAGGACATCATCCGCTTCCTTTGGTTCCTTGATAGCTCTCTCAGTCTCCACGCACCCTGCGAGCTGCTGCACCTCGTTCCTACGCCTAGTCCAATGCCCCGCGAACGGGGGAGGCCACAGAGGGGCTCTCCCTGGAGGCCTCGCAGGCCCTCCCTCGCCTCCTGGTAGGCAGCCACATTCTATGGAAATTGTCCCCTGGATAGCTAACCTTCCTCCGCGTCCTGATCCCGCCTCCGCAGAATTGATACCTGTCCTCCTACCCGTCGCGGATCCACCCCGGAGCTCCACAGAAGGTCCCCCTCCTCCCCGTAGACCAGGGAATTATGCTCACCAGAATCCCGTCTCCAGCACGGGAGTGCAGCTCAGGGACAGTCTCGAAAACATTTACAGCCTGGTGTTTGAATTACGTAAGGAGGTAGACGACCTCCACTTCCGGGTGCACTCCACAAACGACAAGGTGGCGACTCTCCTTCATCTCCTGGCCTCCATGAGTGCAACCTTCCCCTCTCACCCGGATGGAGTGACCTCAGAGGAGACGCCCAACACGGCAACTAAGGAGGGCGACATCAAGCAAAAGGGTGCAGAGAAGACTGAAGCGGAATGCTCCACTAGCGGGATGGCAAAAGCTGATTCGGCGAGTCGACAACAACAGCTGGAGACTCGGGAAGCCGAGCGAGCGATGGATAGAGTGAGTGACGAGATGATTTGGGACTCGGGGCCGACCTACTTAGAGGAAGAACTGTGGCCGGGGGACCTCTCAGCCACGAGCCAGGGTTACCAGCCAGGTGTTTAATAATGTTTTATAGGCAAACTTTGTCAGTCTTAGTTAGCTTAATTGGAAGAACAGTTCCTACTTACTGTCTTTTTTAGCTTTAGAACTGAGTAGCATACTTTATAGGCTGACTGGACTGGTTTCCCCTCTGTTGGGGCAGTCCAGTGTAGCCATACTGTCTATGGATGTTATCTGGCACTACTACCAGTTTTTTGAAGGACCTTAATATAATTACTTCTTACTTAAAAAAAAAAAACATGATAAATAACCCAAGGAAATGATAAGTATGATGAAGAACAACTTAGGTTAATCACATATCTGATTTGGGAATTAACTCAAATAAAATTCCAGTCTTGTGACCAAATAACTCAAGTTTAATACGAAAGATTAAAATCATTGTAGCCAAATTGGACTTAAATGAAATCTGATTTATGATATTCAGAAATTAATTTCCGGATTTCATATAAGAAAGAAAAAGAGAGATTTTTTTAGTTTTAAGTGGTGGTTGAAGTAAATGATAAATAAGATGCAAAACAACTTAGGTTAATGACAAATCTGATTTAGGAATTAACTCAAATAAAATTTATGATTTGTGACCAAATAACTTAAGTTTAATATGGAAGATTTAAATATTTGTAGCCTAATTAGATTGAAATGAAATCTGATTTGTGATATTCAGAAATTAATTTCTAGATTTCAAATAACAAAGAAAAGGAGAGAATTTTTTAGTTTTATGTGCTGGTTGAAGGGAGAGTTTAGTGCCAAATAAAACCTAGGACTAATGGAGTTATGAAAACAATCTAAGAGGGCTATTTTCTTAGGTTATTAGGGCTGGAAAATATGCATAAAGAATGCTATAACCCCCCCTAATAATGCTAAAAATAAATGCAAAAACTTCGTAAGGAGGGCTCTCAAAGAGATGCACCTTCAATTAGTTAAATGGTTGTGCTCTAGAATTGGAAATAAAAATTTGCAACCATTCCTAAGATATAAGATGCAAATGATCATACCCATGCTAAAATAAACAAGGAAAGAAGAGGGTATTTGGAGGAGGTTCTCGTATTCTTACAGAGTTATTGTGTAACAAACCTCTCTTATCTATTTTCGAGTTGTTCTCCACGGTCACATTTCTCTACATGGTGTGTACTTCTGGTTTATTGTGATATTTTAAGCATTTGGAACATAACATTTGGTTTCAAAGCATTGATCCCAGGATTTTGTCGCTTCAAGAAAGTCATCTTGGCATTTTCGCTATAATTTTTTTCTGCAAAGTTTTGGACTGTGAAATTTTCAGAATATTGAGAAAACATAGCGAAGTACGCTTGATAAAAATTTCAGGTTCTGGGTCGTTTTACCTTTGGAGATACATCCTGTGGAAGTTAGAGGTTTTTACTAGCCTGGAAATCAGGCTCAAACGAGTCATTGTGGGAATTTTGCTATAACTTTTGTTTGGTGACGTTTTAGACTGTGAAATTTTCAAGATCTTGAGGAGACATAGCGAAGTACTTTTGATAAAAATTTCAGGTTTTGGATCATTTTAATTTCTAAGATATGGACGATGGGAAGTAGGGGTATTTGACTACTCTTCAAACTAGCCTCAAACATGTGTTCTTGGTAGAAGTGTCATATCTGAAGCTTGAAAATTCCAAATTGAGTGCCACCAGTAATGTTGGAAAGGATACATACAATATTATTTCAGGTAAAATTTTAGAATCAGATATTAAATATTGGACACGTGGCATGCCATAAAAGTTCGTTATCTAGAAAGGTCCAAGAATCAACAAGGTTTTGGAAAGTTACCATAACTTCCACTTGGCACATCAAATTTTGGTCACACCTGTGGCTTTGCAAAGAAGCCATATCAGAGTACAATAGGCCAAAATGTTAGACTCTGAAGGGCTCAAATATTAGAGATATATCACGACAAAGGGCTGATTTGTGACTAAGTGTTTGTCTGAGTTATTTGAACATGGTATTAGAGTAGGAGCTGTAAGGTTTAACAGACAAGAGATTTGACACTTGATTTGCAGTGAGTGTAGAGGGGGTTTTCCTGGAATAAGGAAGGGGAAGAGTTGAGTTTCGGTTGAGAAGGTCATGGCTATTGGCTAGAGGTTCGAAGATAGGTTGGATGGGGCAATGAACTTTAGTCCTTTGAAGGAGAGGATAGTTTTGTTGCTAGAGGAAGCTGAGTTATGGGGCATTGTGAACAACACACAATCGAAAATCGTCACTGTTCCTACAGATGAAACTCTTTTGGCAGCATTCCAGAAGAAGAACGTGAAGGCCAAGAGGATTATTCTTGATGCAATCAAGGACCATGTTATTCCCCATATTGTAGGAAAAACAAATGCCTTAGAGATGTGGGCATCTTTGACCAAGCTATACCAAAGTTCCTATGAGAATCGGAAGATGGTATTGAGAGAGAAGCTGAGAAACATGAAGATGACCGAGACTGAAAATGTGTCCTCATATCTCACCAGAATCACTCAAGTTCGTGATGAACTTGGCACAATTGGAGAGGTTATATTAGATGGAGAATTGATTAGGACCGCTCTAACTGTTTTTTCAGAGAAGTGGAACGCCTTTGTTAAAGGTGTTGTCTCTAGGGAGAACCGTCCCAACTCGGAGATATTGTGGGATGACTTCATACAGGAAGAGACTCGTGAGGAGGTTCTTTGTAGCAGATAGTCAAAGGGTGAGGAGAATTAGGAAAATGAGGAGAATGTTGCCCTCGTAGTAGCAAAGAAGAAGGACAAGAAGTCTTCTCATGGCGGGAAGAAGGACACGAGCAAGGTGAGATGCTATGCATGTCATGTGTTGGGACATTATGCAGACCAAGGTCTGAACAAGAAGAAGAAGAGGTAGGAGCCAGAGTTATCGACATCAACTGAGGTTGCCGAGTTCATGGAAAAGTTCGAGGAGGAGTTTTCCTTGATGGCGTGTCTTGCAGGTATTGGGTGCCTAGGGTGTACATGCACTCTTGCATGGGTCTTGGAGAGTGGGGCGTCTCGACACATGACAAGGATGAGGTCTGTGTTCCTCAGTTTTTCAGAGATCGGCTCAGGCAGCTATGAGGTGTGGGGTGAGCACCAGACATGTTGTAGCTGTGGAGGGAGTTGGAAGTGTTAGATTCCAACTGGAGTCGGGAGGATATTTGGACTTGGCCGAGGTATTATATGTTCTTGAACTGTCGGTGAACTTGCTCTCTGTGTCGTCTTTTGAGATAGATGAATGTGGGATTGTGTTCTCTCAAGGAATGGCGTACCTATATCCAGAAGGAATCTCTTTTGACCCAAGTGTGTTGCTTGGTGTCTGATCAAAGATTTTGTACAGAGTGCTTGGTCAACTTGTAGTTGGATCTAGTGGGTGGCTAGAGCCTGAGTCTGACAGTGGCGAGGCTTCAGAGAGAGGACCATGGATGAGTAGGTCTCTTGATCAGAGTTTAGTGCAGGTAGTTGGAGATGCTTCGAGTTCAGAGGGAGCAGAGGCTTTCGGTGCAGAGGCTCAAGAAGTACCTCCCTCGGTAAGAAGGGAGTGTTAGAATTTTGTATCTCGGAGTTACTTCTGCATTGGTGATGCTCGACATGTAGAAGTGACCGAGCATATTTCTCTCTTGTGACTTTATAAAGTGATTTTATAAAGACAAGTTGAGCTTTTTAATATTTAATGGGTAATAGTGACTTTATGAATTTTGGGTCACTTAAGTGATTTAAGTGAACTCAATGGACGATTAAGTCACGACTGTTGATCTGATGAGGGCATGATCTAATCTTGAACGTCGTTCGCATTGGAAGACCAAGGGTTAGGGTAGTTACTCATTAATGAGTAATAAAAGTAGCACTAGAGGAGAGGTGGGGCACACATTTCCCAAGTAAAGCTTGCGTGGAAGTTGAAGGGTCACAATTTATAAGAGAGGAAGATTGAGCTAGAGGAAAAGAGTTACAACAAAGAGGGATAGGCATGCTTCCCGAGGAGAGGAGGCACACATCCCTAGGAAAGATTCAACCATTGAATCAATACATACAACAAGGCATTAAAGAAGATTGTACAACCATTTAATATTTTCTGTACAGAGTACTTTTGCACAGAAATTGAGTTAGTTTTTGGTTGCTGATTTTGAGACAACTGCATGGATTTCGAGGCATATGCTGTGGGTAAATCTGTATTGTCCGTACCTGAAGTATAGAAGTTGGGAACGTATTTCAAGGTGCTGTTATAGAAGTTAATGGGTCAACCTTACTTTGCTGGTTGACTGTTTGTGTTTCACAGAAAACAAGTTAATGTTTTGGGCACAAATTTCTAGGAGCTGGATTGTGTACTTGAGATAAGTACAACTTTATTTAATGCTGAATCTATTGCTTTTGTAGACTCAGAATTTTTTTGTAAGAGCTCAATTGGAAGAATATCCTTGACTGGTTTTCCCCTTGTGGGTTTTACCCTATAAAGGCACTAGTCTACCCACTGTAGTGATTGATTGATCAAAACAACTCTCAAACTATCTTCCTTGAAACATTTACTAACTTCTACTAACCTTAAACTAGACTAATTCATTGACTAACTTGCTGCTGTTGCAAAAGATTGCTACAACCATCTAACAACAACAAACTTATCTCAAAAGTGACATTAAAAGCTGATTAGACATCGCCAATTTTGCTTCTGGAAAGTAATCATTTTGGCAATTCAAAGCTATATTTCCTTGTCTTTTTCAAGCAAATTCAAGGCATAATTATTGTGGCTGTTACAAAATACTTATTGCTGCTGTAAATAATTACTTTGCTGCAATTTTATATCAGCTTACTTATTGGTTCATGGTCTTGGAATTTTTTTTCAAAGTATCAGATGAGCCAATGGACCCTCCTGTTATGTTATAAGCAGACCATTTTAGGGTTCAGTATGATGGACACCCGCCCTTCTTCATGACATTAGTAATGAATAACAAATGTCTGAATAACTGTATGCTTGATTCGGGAGCAAGTGCTAATATGATGTCTTTGAGAGTCATGGAGAGACTAGGCCTAAAGGCCACACGTCCTTATAGGAATGTGTGCGGTTTTGAATCTAGGGCCATACCCACTCATGGGGTAGTTGAGAATGTTGAAGTACGCCTTGGTAAATATCTCGAGAGAGTAATCCATATGGATATTGTGGTGGTGGACGTCCCTGATGTATGGGAGATCCTTTTGTCTAGAAAGTTTGCTGCAATGTTGGGAGGTACATTAGAGATGGACCTACCTTACATCAATGTACCTATGAATAATGGGACAATAGAGTGCCTTCCAAGTATGCCAATGGCGAAGGCGCATGTGCAAGAAATTAACAATGATGCTGAAACTAGTGTGATACATGAGCCGATCAAGGAAAACTTTCCTATATTTTTTCCAGAGGATTTGCCTTTCACTTCAGAGGAAGATTTTGATGAGATACAATGGCCAAAGAAGGAAGAGTATCAACAACTCTTAGATAAATACAAGGACAAGGAAGTTGGAACTGTCAAGTTACTAAAGAAAGGGGATGATGACATATTAATCAAACCAAGCCAACCAAAAGTCCTTAGAGCTGAATCCCACCCTCCTTCCTCAAAACAATATACTAGAGTTATACAAGAAATAACCAAGTGTGAAGCAAAGGACTATCAAGAGGGAGATACGGTCTGGATGTGGGGCACAAAGAAAGGAGAGCCTACTAATGTTAAAGGAAATGCACAATTTTGGCTTGGACCTTTCAGAATCAGAATGAAGTCAGTCAATGATGCCTACTATTTATCCACGTTGGAAGGAAGAAAACGTCCATTGCTAGTTAGTGGGCGCCTCCTTAAACCCCATCATGGGGCAGAGACTTGACTTCACAGGAAAATACAGGTAAGTTAGGCATTTGCATCCGTTGTATATACCATCTGCATTCATGCTAGTATAGTTTCATGTTCATCATTGTATTTTTCCATTTATGTATATATGCTTGCTTATCTTTATTTTATATCATATATGATCGAGGGGTGATCACGACCTTGAAGATTATTGATGCATTTTGTTGAGATCTAGCAGATATAGGTCATACCAGAGATGCTGAGGTTCTCATGCGCTCTACGGTGAGCACATGTCCCCGAGTTGGGGTGAGATGTTATCCCCTATCCTAGGGATAACTAGGGAGATCATGTCTCGAGGCCCACAGGTCCTAGACATGGAGTGCTGAGAGCTGAATGACTTGAGCATGGCTCTGGAAAGCCCATCTTTTCTCCAGTGCAACCCATCTATCAGTAGCAACAACATCCATCCCACCAGCCTGGTCCTGAAGTAGCAGTAAGTCTTGCTCCACGAGGTAATGAGTCTAGGTATCATTGTATCTGTCACTCTGATTATTGAAGCACTTAAGCATGTTGCATTGAATTCTCCTTCATTTCATAATGTTTGCTTGGAAATTATGCTCTTTAACCTGTTCATACCTGGGAGGGTGATATGATGCCCTAGTAAGTTGATCTCCCTTTAGGACGAGTTGCCATTCGGTGGGTCTATGAAAGGCCATCGTCCATTCCCTCCATACTTACCACTTTCCATCATTATTCTTCTCATCTTTCCCTCACCTTGGTTCA
>ML807717.1:139979-152305 GCA_009831015.1 Picea engelmannii | reverse complement strand
ATCTTAAAATCTTCTGAACTAAGAATGATTCTTCAAACTTCTCACCAAGACCCTTCATGGCATTCACAAGTTCTTCAACTCTTAAAAAATACTTGCTAATTATTTCATCTTCATTCATCTTTAGTTATTCATATTTCAATCTATATGTTTGAAGTTTGCCATCTTTTACTTTATCATTTCCTTCATAGTTGCTAATAAGTTTATCCCACATTTCTTTGGCAGTTTGAAGATACATCACCTTTACAAACTCAGCTTTTGCAAGTCCATTCAAGATAGCATTCATTCCCTTAGCATTAAAGCTAAATTCTAACTTATCATCCTTGAAAGCTAGCACAACAGGCTTTATGTATCCAATCTCTACTACATCCCAAACATCAGCACCTAAGGCCATTAGGTATGTTCTCATTCTAACCTTCCAGAAGGAAAAATATGTTCCATCAAATAGAGGAGGCTTAGTGGTTGAAGTCCCTTCATGACTTGTCATGTTTAAGCTTACAAATCTACCTTTAGATCAAGGGAACCCGCTCTGATACCAATTGTTGAAATTACTAAGACAACTGAGAGGGGGGGGTGAACCACATGTCCTTCCCGAAGATGGACAATCCTCCTACTTTCGAGATTTTGTAAGCCCGCTTCACCTTGCACTTTAAAGAATGTCCAGGTTCTCCTGGATCCAACGTCAGTCGGACCTCGGGCTCATATCTGATGCATGAGATCTGTTCTCTTCTACTGTGCGCTCCTCCTATCGGAATTCAGATCTGACAATCATCAGGAAATCTAAATGGGATCCAACGATCATTGTTGCTCTTCACTGTTGAACTTGCCATCGCCATGTTATTATCGTTACGTTGTTGATCATGATCTTTGCCATCAATGACAAACACGCATACTCTGCCTCTATCTGAAAACATGCCAACATCTACCAGATACCGACTCAAGGCAAAACATATATCTAGCCTGGTATTCGTCAAATACATCACTGAATCAATAACCTGTCTGTACAGAGTAGCATCAACCAATTCTGACGAGGTAACTACCAGGGGCTTCAACTTCGTTTCCATGGGTGTGTACATGGATTTACATTTAACATGTCAAACCTCTTCATTTTAACTGCATACTTCCCTTCATTAAGAAAGATCTTCTCTATGCTCTGCCAAACTTCAAGACCTAAGAGATCATGCATTTAGTTCTTCCATCAAACTCTGTAGCGAGCTTCCTCTGCAATTTGTGATGATATTTTCTTCATCTTGTCAAGAATACATCATCTACATATAGTAGTAACATCACTCGCTCATCATTCATAACCTTGAGATAAAGGTTAGAATCAACTTTACTCTTGGTAAAGCCCAAGCCTGTCAGGAAACTGTCAATTCTTCCATACCAAGCTCTACGAGCTTGCTTCAACACGTACAGAGCCTTCTTCAACTTGCGGACCTGAGTCTTTTTGTCTTTAACTTCAAATCAATTTTTATTTTTTTTTATTTTTTTTCACATCACTTTGTACCAATCTGGTACACTTGCTCAGCTGCAACTCAATCTGCACAATCATGTTCTAGTTCTATGTGCTCTCTACAAAGCACTATTTGTCTCACTGTCTGGGAGTATGTCCTCTACTCTCTTTGCAATTGTTCCTTCTGGAACTGGGAATCTGCACCTACAGTTTCTCTGAAGCTGAGAATGGTTGCTCCATTCTCACTGTGACTGTTGAAATCTGTGAGTAACTCCTCTTATTCTATTGCTTTAATAACTTTATCTGAAACTGAGAGTGGCTTAATAACTGATATTGAAGGTAGCTCTTCTTCTTTCATGGAGGTAACTCTATATTTCATTGTAGTCATGTCTCCATGACCCAACTAATGTAATGCACCAACTACCACTCAATTTTAAATATGGGGATTTCTCTCCCTGCATCTCATACTATATATGAATCATGGTTGTTCTGGTTGTCTTCATAAATATTGGAACTATTTCTTCAATTATTGGAGTAAGTGTCTCGTCATAGTCTTCTCCCTCTTGCTGGGAGAATCCTCTGGACACACATCAGGCTTTGTACATCTACAACATGCTTGATCTGTATAGATCAATCTTGGAATTCAATACTGACTTCTCTTCTAGTCTCACAGAAAAATCCATATCCTAGTCTTTCTGACTGGTTTTCTTCTCTGTTACTGAAACAAGGGAATCTTCCCAAGAGATTTCATATCTCTTAGAAGTTTCTGAAGCTACGATCTAGTCTTCTCACGGCATCTGTCTCCCAGTCCTGGAAGTTGTCTCTTCATCTGATCCTTTCTAAGATCAAGCTTACTCTCGATTTCTTCTGAGTCTACAAGGACGTTATCATCTCTTACAAGGTATACTTGGTGTTGAATACCAATTCTAAATATGAAACACAAAGTCATGCTTCAAACGAGTTCGGCTTCCCGTCAAGGTGGCTTCATTAACCTTTGAACAATTCTGTTGTGGGTTCTTGTTCTAATGTTCGGTCATCTTTGGAGCCTTCTTCTCCTTTTAATCAATCTTCATATGAGATACTCTGAATCTCAAAAGATAGCTTCTTCTTCATCTTCTTTGGTACATGAGTGTATATAGTCATGTAGATAGTCTGCTTCATATCTTATCTAATATGTTGCCTTCTACAACCTTCACTATAGCTTCCTCAAGGTTATCACTTGTGACCTGAAACAATGTCAACAAAACGGAAAGCAAGAATAATACTCTTTTGATAATAGTAGATAAAACAAAAACATGAATAATCATCATAGTAGCTCCTTTAGAGCTATCACTTGTGACATGTTTGAAGCAAAGATCAAAAATAAGAAATACAATACGAAATGAGGTCAACACTCTTCTAGTGTTGTGATCAAACATTCCTCCATGGTAACCTGGAATCAACACAAGAAGTTTCTCCTAGAGGAGACGTTAGTTGTATCTGTTACATTAAGAATTTATCTCAATATTCCCACATGCTACCAAGTATAATACTCTTCAAGGATTGCTACCTCAACCATAGTGTTTACTTGTAATGGGGTAGTTATCAACTTTATCATATGCAACTTTGAATCTTATCAACTTAATTAATCAAACCTGGAACCTGAAGTCTTGTCCTCAAGAATAAGTGTGTTGTTTTTCTTCCTAGTCTCCTTCACTCAAGATGACAAGTGATTTCTTCAACCTGTCTTTTGTATTAGGACAATATGCTATCTTGACAGAAGGTTGGGTTAGAGAATAAACTCTATGATATCAACTTTAATCCATCTAATACCTTGACTTTAATTTTGACCAAAGGTTAGTATGATGGTCATAGCTTCAACATGCAACCTATGATAGCATTTGCAGGTAGTGGCACCATCTGGTAGCAGCGGTAATAATTACCAACTCTTAAGAAATTCAAGAGTGACTGCAACTGGTACTAATACCCCAACGAATACTGCAACTGTAATTGATTATGAAACTGCAACTGCAACTGCAACTTATGGTTTTATGAGGAAACCCTAATTTTTCAAACTTCAAATTTTGAAATTATGATCCAGGGGCTAGATGCGCTGAGCTGAGGCGAGTAAGCTGGTGCAGTCAAATTTCTGAAAATCCAAATTTTACCCCCTCAAACTTGACCAACGGATTTTGGACTGGTGCTTCTGGTTTTCTAGTACTTCTGGTACTTTTGGTTTTCTGGTACTTCTGGTACCAATGAAAACTAGGGTTTCACTTTCCGGGAGTTTTATCCACTGAAAAGGTGCGTTGAAGGTGCCAAAGAGTTCCTTGGGCTAGGGCGCACTTTTCTAGATGACTTTTGGGCCGAAATTCCTCTTCAATAAAAAGCCTTAATTTTCTTGTACAACAACAGTGACGTTTTTCCTTTTCTTGTGAAAGATGCTCTCTTCAGCTTAGCTCTGATACCATGTCAGAGTTTAAGCTATTATTAGGTTTCTTTTCAATTTACTAGATAACCATAACATAGATAGGATCACTGAGAGAAACACAATCACAAGACACATCATTTATCCTGGAAAACCCTCATGTGGGAGAAAACTCAGCAAAAAACTCCTTATATATAGTCAATACAATGCCAAGAGAATAAACCAAACACTACATAAAGTCCTTTCCCAAGTAATGTGCCTCTCTCTCTTCCTTCTCCAACTGCAGCTCCAAAATTGCGCTCTAGATGATCGAATGAGTGAATGAACAAATGAGGCGTTGGCCTCCTTTATTTATACAATCTGGCAGATGCTGGAAAAAAGTGTATTTTCACTGGCAGGGCCGACTTCTCTTCTGGGGTGGTTAGAACCACTTTACTTTATTCTGGGGGGCGACTTCTCATTTTGCATATTACAATTAGGGTTTGACTAATTCACAAAAGGGGATTTGGTCATTTACAATGCCTGACATGATCAATCCACAAAAGGGGATTGATCTAATGAATAATACATCAATAATAAATAGAATATTCTTTGCAGTTACAATATTTCAACAGACTCGTGTACGGGGACTGCTACACCTGCTCCCTCTGAGTCTCATAATGGGTTTGCCTCCTCTACTGGATCTACCATAGTTATGCTACAATCAGTCTTGACTCATTGTATCCATGATCATTGGAATTGTCTCTGTTATCTGGCATGGTCACGTCCTGGGAGGTACATTGTTCCTAGAGACTTCATGTCTCTGAGCATCATGTCTGGCAATGTCTCTCCTTGATATCATGTTGGAAGGTCTTTCCCTCCATGTATGCCTCCTGCGACCGTCATTATGTCTCCTTCTTAGAGTTATTACATGTGACCTTCCCAGAACAACAAAAAGCATCTCCTAGAGGAGATCAATTTATCTTGTGCACAACTATATACAGTGACCCTCCAAATAATATGTTTTCTACTATGACCAACACACATCCATCATATACTCGATGTCATACGGATACCAACAAACATCCAACATATACTCGATGTCATATGGCTAACCATGTTGAATTTCTAGTGTTAAATTAAACAAGCACAATTTTCCGCAAGGGGTAATTACTTCCAATGATATACGATATTACTTTAGTAAACACTAGAACATCACTAAGTAACTCGGAAATTTTCAACTTCTTAGTCTCTTCTTTCGATCACTTATCCCACGTGTGAGAGAGAAAAAATATGTTTGTCTATTGTTGTGTCATTGAAGTGTCTTTTTATAGTAATATTATATTGATCCAAAAAAGACACGTCTCTTTGAAAAATTAAGTTTAAAATTTAATTTAATTTTCTTTCTTATAAATAGTTGGAGAATACCTATGTAACTACCCAAACATTAATTTGGTTATAATCGATCCACATAGTATTTGACTATGTTAAATTGTTCCTCAATTTATGTGATTCTTGGCATAAATATAGGTAGAAGTAAATATGCAGTACATTCTTCATATTTAGGTAATTAGACATTTTTACTAGAAATTACTACCCACCATAATTTATAGAATTCTTTCTATAATTTAGGTAGGAGTAAAAAGTAAATATGTTGTACATAGAGATTGTAACAACCCCATAAATTTAACACTCCCAACATTTTACTCTACTCTTATTTTCTCGATCCCTCCTTTGAAGGACTCAAGCCCAATCCTGCTCTAATACCATGTTGTTTTTCTTCATATGAGATATGATCGATATATTATTACAATGATGAGTGTTCCATATATAGGGAACATATGGTGACCATCCATGAAAGGATGCGTCCGTTGAATAATCAATAACTATTTATTATTATCATTTACTTATTATATATTATATTTAATAATCAATAATTATATTATTTATTACTCCTCTAGAATGTTTTCCTGATGTTGTCCAAACATCAACAAAATCTACATGGAACAACCTTCAAGCTCTGTTCAGAATGACTCCAGCCTTGTATGTCACCTTAAAATATCACTCTATGGTCTTAAGCAAGCTCCTCGATTTTTGTATGCAAAAATGGATAGCTTTCTTCTTGACAGTAGTTTTTCTAGATGTCATTATGACCCGGATGTTTATATCAAGAAAGTAGGAAGCCATCTCATAATACGTGTTCTTTATGTTGATCACCTTATCATCACTCATAGTGATCCTAAACTTTTCAATCCATGTGAAATCCAGCCTTAAGAAGAAATTTGAAATGACAGACTTAGGGTATCTGCATTATTTATTAGGCCTCCAAGTATTGCAACCCAAGGAATGAATTTTGCTTTCCCAATCTACGTATGCATGTGACCTTCTTCGTCGCTTTCACATGGAAGATTCTAAACCATCCCTTCCTCCCTTTTAGTCTGGAGTCAAACTTGCTACGAATTGTGCTACTTCTAAAGTCAATGCCACTTTGTATTGTCAATTAGTTGGTATCCTTTTGTATTTGACTCACACTCATCCTCATATTTCCTTTTTTGTTGGTCTTGTTGTTCGATATATGCAAAACCCCATGAAAGCCATTGGAAAGCAGCAAAAAAATACTTCAATATGTCTAAGGTACAATTCAGTTTGGGATACATTACAGTTCAAGGGGACTCCTTTGTTGGTTGGTTTCACTGATTCAGATTGGGCTGACTACCCTGATGATCGAAAGTCTACTGCAGGTTATGTTTCCATCCTTGGTTTCGAACTTATCACTTGGGTTTGTAAGAAACAACAGGATATTTCCCTTTCTTGAGTAGAAGCAGAGCACCGAGAAGCAATTAATGCAAGTTAAGAAGCCTAATGGATTTGACATATCCCTTTAGAGTTTGGATTCCAACAACGGTTTTTGACCACCCAATGGTGCCACAATTGAAGTGCCATCAAGCTCGCCAAAGATCCAATTCAACATCAGCACAACAAACACATTGAACTACATGTGCACTTCATCAAAAATCCCATTCATGATCAAGTTATTGAAGTGTTCATTTTCCCTATAGAAGATCAAGTTGCAGACATTTTTACAAAGTGTCTTACAGAAGTGAAGTTTTTCAAACTTTGATCTATGTTAGGAGTTCAAGAAGTTGTCATTAAGGGGGGATAGGCTCTAATGCCTCATTCATTCTCCTGTTGTGTCACTTTTGTAAATCTTTTAATCCTATCCCAAGTTCTTCTTAAGGGGGGTGTTAGAGTATTTAGGCACTTAGGAGTTATTTAAGTTCAATTTGGTATAATATGTATTTAGGTAAAAGTGTGTTTCTTAGTGTGTTTCTTTAGTATGCATTTGTAGTTAAGTAATCTGATGGTCACGATATGTTATAGACAGAGTGATCTGACAACTCATATTCTCCTCGATCATAATGGCTATATTGATTTGTTGCTTAACACCTGATTGGTCCATGATCTCTATTTAAAGAGCATGGAGGGTCATTTGTTGATGATCAATTCTGAGAAACTCTCTTGTATTTTTCTTTTGCATTAATATATTGCCTCAAGTAGCCACGTTGGCTTGGGATGTCAATTGTTTCCCTCTTCAAGGATTTTAACCATGTAAAAACATTGGTGTATTGATCTTTGATTTGGTTGTCTAAGAGGTTACTAAGGGTGTTCGTCCTATGTGAAAATACCATGTTTTGTCGAACAAAAATAAGAACAAACTCTCATAAGCTTCATTGTGAAAGTAAAGATTTAGAAGAAACCTACAACACTTTGTAAAAAAAAATTGTAAAATTTACAATTTACCAAAAAAAAAAAAAAAAAAAAAAAAAATCTCTTTTCCAAAACATTTACGATATTATTAATATGTATACTCATAAAAACAAAAATAAAGATTTTAAAAACAACATAATAAAAAAAATTAAAAAAATCTAATAAATCAATATTAATCCTGATATTAAAACTTATAAAAACTAAAACCTTGATCATCCTCATTCACATTCAAAAGCCAAATCAAAACTCAAAGTTACTTTAACTTTATAAAAAACAATTTCCAATCCAACTCTCCTATCCACTCGCACGATGATAATTTGGAACTTGTGCACATCATTCAAAGCATATGGATAATCATGCATTGCAATTGATTCTTCTGCTTTTAACTTTTTTTTCTTTGGACATATCATACCACACGGAAAAGGCAAAAGAAAAATCACTCCATGTGGGCCGACTTTTAAAGTATATAATGTACACCGACTTTTATGCTACATTCCAAGATGCAATTATTTTATTTTAATAATAATTGCGTGCTTTGACTTGGCCCATAATATAAACAACTTTGCATCTTCTTTAAAGACCACAACTTCAAACTTTTGATTATAAATATAGGAAAAATCAATATAATAATAATAATTCATAAAAAGTAACAATGTTTATTAATTTTGGATATTAATGCAGTAATTAAAATATAAAATACATTTTTTTATTTTATAAAAAATAATATTTTTATATTATTTTATGTTTAAAGTTCTTATTTTCTGATAGGCACTGTCTGGAAACTTGAACTACAACCTAAAGTGATCAGGGGAGGAACAGAATCCAAAACATAGTCAACTTACGCACCTATTACCATTCACCAAGTTTGAGAATCTACTTTGAGATGTGTTCCCCCTTTGAATCCAAAAGAACTTTCTTTAAAATTTATTATATTGTACAACTTTAATATAAAGTATATCGAGACAAGCGAAGTTATAATGAAACTATAAATATAATTGGTTAATGGAATGATAAAATATGTTATATTAAAAAAATTAGAGAAAATTTAGATTTTGGTTGATCGGTGTTTAGGGGATTTTGGTACTTTGTTCAAAGTTCTAATTTTATTAGTCCTTGCCTCGACCAGGGCTATAGCTTTCCCCGAGCGGTCAACTATAGTGGGTGCGCTCCGATACATTCGTTGGAATATTTTATAATGTTTTAAAAAAAAATTATATTATTTTATTTTTTTTAAATAATTACGCCGAAAGGCGTACACCTATTGATAATGGGCACAATTAATGATTTTTTAACCTTATTTAACCTTAAACCCTAATCTGATGGTTATGCATTGAAGATGCTGGCATATTCTTAGTCGTCCTCCAAAATCAATGGATCAGATTTAGTGTTCATAACTTTCTTGCATTGTAAGGATATGTAATTGCCACTTTCCATTTATCAACCTAATGCAACCAAACGTTTCATATTACCACAGACAGATTACCACAAACATTTTATATTGAGGACACGCGTTCTCAGTATATTGGGGGCACGCATTCTCAGCGGCTACCTTTCGGCGTTCTCAGCCGCGAGTTAGCGGCTGTGCTAGTATATTTCTCAATTTCGTGATTTATTTTATTTTCTTTTTGATTGATTAAAATTAGTTCGATTTGACATAATATATTTTTCTTATTTGTCAGAAATAAAAAATAATAAAAAATATTTTTTTTTCTAAATTATATTTATGGTTACTTTGGAGGCTTTAAAAGCCAACACTGCACACTGCATTTTTTTAATTTCTGAGAGGCCAATTTGGCACACTCTGACATTGCAGTTAGTTTGGCTCAGATAATGGTTAGTCTAACAATGCTGCAATGTCTATTTTACAAAGTCTCTAGTTTGCAAAGGCAAACAACTTAAGGAATTTGCATGCACCCTTTGCAAGTTCCATGCGAGGATGGCACGCATGTTTGGAAAACCATTAAGTTATACCTATAGACTTGCATACCCCCAACAAGTTGGTGCTTGTGAGGGCAGGTCTACTTAAAGCATTGAAGAGAGTTCATGGCATTTCGAAGTCCTCCATGGAAGAAATAAACAAAGAGGAGTGAGAGTTTTCCCACTTGTCAACAGAGGAAAAGATGTGCTACTTCTCTACATCACTTATCTGCTCCGCTAGGAGATCTTGTAATCATCACATGACCGTAAATCAATGACATTGTATTGATCATATTCCGCATGCAGTAAACCTGTATTAAAATTTAAAACAATCATATAAGCTGATTTTTTTAGGTTTTAGATTGTATTCGCATTTCAGCTACTAATTGTTGTATTGATCATATACTTTTGCTATAAAACTATGAAAAAAATGCAATGTGGATTATGGTATTTGTAAAGCAATAATGCAAACCAGGCTCAAACTTCTTTGTTCAAGAAACAATACATAGGAAACAACCAAGCAATAGAGTTCTTACAATTCAGTTAGATACACGATACATCTCAATGTCTATTGGGTGAACCAAGTTGATTCACCGGATAAATACCGAATGTAGGTAGGACAAGTTATAATCCATAAAGGATAATATATTAAATAATAATGTATATGAATATGAAATGACGAGTACAATAAGAATGAGGGCCTTATATACCCACACAAGGGTGCCCTTCTGTAAAGAGATGTGACTTTTCACTGGGAAGGTGTCTCCTAATTATTATTCATTAACTATTTATGATGTATTTATACTTATTATTATATATTATGTTCATAACATTGCCTTCCCCTTAAAAAATGCTTTGTCCTCAAAGCATACCTATAGAAGACTTATCTTTTGCTTTGGCTTGTAATATTGTCTCTTTATTCTTTATTCATGAATTAGTGATCGTTGAGGACTTGAAATGATAGGATCTACTAAGCGCCGAGTAGAACCATCGAACTGTAGGGGAATCTACCCACCGTAAATCGATCTTTTGCAAAACTAGGTTTTTATAGGGTTCTTGTAGAAAACTTGATGTATTTCGACTCCCATGATAACTTCTACCTTGAGCATCATTTGTAATGGAGGTAATAATTTTTGGCATATCTGTCATTTGTTTATGTGGATACCTTGACTGGTTGAATTATCGTTTTTTGAGATTTGGATGTCTATAAAGCATCCTTGCAATCTGATCTTTACTTCATGTACTTATAGCTTCTTCTTGATTATCTTTTGGAATTGAGTCTTCTTCATAGCTCTGGCTTGATTCTACTTGGATATGTGAAGACCTATTTACGTCAATTGAATTTGCAAACTTTTGGGTTGTAAGGTTGATTAGGTCTGTATTAATTCCCTTATCCATATTCAGGTTGTTTTCATTTGAATATTTCTCTATCTCCATAGGTTCAATCATTGTCTCTTTATCCACCAATGATTCCTTATTGGTAAGTTGTTCTAACGTGTCTTGTATTGTCTTCTTATCACTCTTTATCTTCTTAATCTAGGTGAGTAAACTTTGATTATGGGCTTTTACGCGACAAATTTATGCGTCTTTGTCTATGACGACTCTGTCACATTCTTTTTTTATCTCAATTATTGACTGTTGTTTGTCTGATAGTAGTATTTTCGAGATCTAATCAAGATCTTTTAGCGTGGATATTGAATCTGACTTCACTAAGACGTCATGTAATTTTATTTTTTTCTTCTTGTAGGAAAACATTAAAAACTTTTTCTCAAGGTTTAATATTAAGCTATCCAGCGTCTCTAACCAAGTCGAGTCGATGATTATATCAACCTCTTTTCATATATAGTTGTAACCTCGAAACTCGATACGCGTTTATAATCTTCGAGTGTCAGCGGTAAGTTGTTGATGTCATATTTATTGTCAAAAAAAATTCTTTTGTTTCGATTACATTTGTTTTTGGAATTATTAATTGATTCGTCAAATACATGCTTATGTGATTTTTCTTCTTATGTGGGCAAATGTGGATGCTAACTTCGTTTTCTTGAATATTTCCTCTAAATGTTAATAATGTGATGCATCTAATTAAATGGTTTTTACTATGAAATATTCCTTCCTTAAATTCCATTTTTTAATTTGTATTGACCTTAAAATTATTATAATATCCCTAATAATAATAAGCCTTAAACTTTTTGACTTAATAGATATCTTCATTTAATATTATTTTATACTCTTTTAAGAAAATAATCCTTAATAATTCTTCTTTTAAAAAACTTTGAATATTTTCTTATACTTTACCAAAAGTAGTTTTATATTCACTTAATCTCTTATTTTTTTCCTTGGTAATTAATGAAAAATAATTTAATATTACCTTCACACTTTCCAAAAAAATTCTTTTATTTACACTCCTTCCTCAACTCACTGAATTTGTTAACTTTTAAAACAACCTCTCTTTTTTTTAATTAAAACTTTTGGCTTTTTTATTATATATCCTCCTTTTATATTTTTCACCATATATTCTTCACTTCTTAAAATTAATATAACATAGAAGTTGATTAATTTTTTTCCCTTTCTATTTTGTTTTAGCAAAGGTTGCGACTTTTTGTTAAATGGTGGCAATTTACCCTATTACTTCTATGGCAATTGTATGGATTGGTATAATGAACAGTAGAGTTACTACACTTAAAATCATAAATAACTTGTGGTTGCACGGTTGTAAATAGTGGATATTGATGTACACACTCTCTGGTAATAATATTTTGTTTTTATTCTTTTATTTTTCTTTGTAATAGGAAAAACGATATTCTT
>ML807717.1:117008-128780 GCA_009831015.1 Picea engelmannii | reverse complement strand
TTATTGCAATCATTGACTTCGTCAATAATTACTGTTGTATGTGCTCATATATAATATTGATAGTCATTAATTAAAGAAGTATTAACCATTGTTGCATGTATTAGTGTTATTGTTGCCTTGTCTCGCAAACAGGTGCCTTCTCTGTGGTGCATCTTCTTTTGACTATCTTCTTGGCGGTAATCTGTGAAAGGGGAAACTTGCTTTGATCATTTGAACCTTTGCCTTTCAAAACCCCAGATTGCCAGGGACGTCTCCCTTGGGTTTAGCCACCCTAAATAGAAAGAGCCCCCCCATCGATGTGACAATGGGTGGGGAAGCTCCTGTTACGCCAGTTTGACCTAAACAATAAACTGAGCGATAACAATTCTAATTGCTCATCGACCTTTCTTTTAGCTACTGCCTCGGCTACTACCCTTTCATTTTCTCTTTTTTGGGTCTCGACTCCTTCATCTAGTCTATATCTCATTGTTCTACTCTAAGGGCAGATATTATTTCAGATCTCACAGATGTGAGTGAAATATTGGCCCAGATGATTCAGTTTGTATCATTACATTGTTTCTGTGCAGGTTGATATCAGATGATTGTTATGAAGACTGTATGACAGTAGATGTATATTATTGTGGTGGATGTGTTCCACTGCTCGTGACTATACGTTGTTGATCAAGTACTTGCGTGTTACTTGGTGTGGTAGTGTACCACTGGATTGTAGTTATGTACTACTATGGATAGACACAGTTGTGTTCTATTTTGTTTCGATTGCCCTGAAAACTATCAGCAGTATTGGAAATGATTATCAGTTAGATGGATAATCAAAGGACAGAGATTTCCCAGACGAAAAATGGTTCAGAGCATTTACTCTTCTAGATTAGAAGAATGGCTCTTGTATCACTATGTGGAGTGAGCATCATGTCTGATTACTCAGATAGAGTATGGTTTCAAGAGATGACGCAGCTGATGACACTGATGATGATGATGGTGCTCATGATCTAGTCATGATGTTGATGCTACCAGGTGAATGGTATGTTTTTGTGCTCAAGACCATTACCTGCAATACCTCCCTAGCTAGGAGGGAGTGTTGATATTATGGTAGCTGCGGAAGGTATTTACCTCCACGTGCAAACCTGACGAGGATAGAATACTCCGAGAAGCAAGAAGAAACCCTAATGAGTTGGCTAATAACCCTAGAAGACTTGTCGGCCCAAGAAGATAATTTATATTAGGTTATTAGCCTCCAAGAGAAGAAGTCGGCCAGAAATAATAATATATATTGAACACACAGATACCCAAATGAGAAGTCGGCCCAGGTAGTTAGCCTAGTATAAATACAGGAGGTCGGTTCTCATTCTGGCAGGCAGTCTCAGAATTGCAGAGCAACAACTTGTGCGCACTGCAGTGCCCAGTCTTGTGCACAGGTTTGAGGAGAGCTGCCATTGCAGCTACTGCAACTAGCAGATCACGTTTGGCTTGGACTATCTCTTGGCTAGGGTTTGGACTATCTGATCAGCTCTTGTTGATGCGCTATCCTTGGGGAAAGGTGTACTACCCTCTGTTTGGCTATCTAGCCTGGGGTTTGCTTCTGGAGTGATTCTCTGTCAAGGTTAAGGTGCTCAGAGGGTGGCTTCAGCCTATGGTTGGGTGACAAGGGTATTGTCAATGGTAAAACGAGCACATCCACTTATATTATAACACTCTTGTGGTGCCATACACTCTAACATAGGTGTAATAATTTCCTAAGTACCAGTGAGTTATCTCTTTCATCCCATCTCTGGCTTCACTTGAAATTCGACTCCTTGGGAACCCAAAAAAGATAGTGTAAAGGGGGGAGAGGAAATGATAACAAATATCATAAAAATGACTCTTGTAATTTATGTCCAATAGCTCAGAGCAATACACATGGACAGGGGGTTGATCTAGGTCCTAATTGTTGATGTTTCAGCATTGAGCAAACATTCTCCCAGATTGGTAATGTTGATTTGACCAAGGGAGGATGATACATTCACTCACAGGGCCATGCGGATTTGGCTAGTGGTGAATGGCCCAAAATGTTGATGTTTCTCCAGTTAGCAGCATCGAGCAGACATTCTCCCAGATTGTTCATGTTGATTTGACCAAGGGAGAATGATACATTCACTCACGAGGTCATGCTAATTTGGCTAGTGGTGAATGGCCCAGGTGTAGTCTTTCTCCTAGTAGTCATGTTGATTTTAAGAGTGATAAAGACTCAAGATGCTCCCATGATGGAGTGATCTATTTTTTATAGGGCAAGTTTGACTTGCTTGCAAGTCTAGTATAATGTTGAAGATGTAGGCTCAAGAGACCCCTTGTGATGAGGGGCTTCTTGGTGAATCTACTCAACATTAGAACCCTATATTAATTAGACGTGCATGTGAGGAGATGACACATCAACAAGGCTCATAAACAACTTTTCTAGTAAAGACGAAATGCTAAGACAAGTCAAAGCCCATTAAACTATTGAAGAAACCCCGAAAAGCAATTAAAGAAGATATTGAAGACAAAAGATGTCGACCCCACAAAGAAATTAAAGGTGACTTGATTACTATAGATAAGATACTTGATCATTTTCATTATCATGATCACACGACTCTTCTCATCAAGTGTACATTAGTCAAATGTAGTTGTCAGTTGTCAGTTCTTTGTGGTTCGCTATTTTTTGGAGGGTTCGTTATCTTTTGGTGGTTCGTTATTTCTTGAGGATTCTTCATCATGCTAGGGCGAACTTGTGCTACGGTTTCTTCATTGAATGGTGATGTACTTATTGGCTTGAATTCTTCTCAAGAAAATTTAATGGGTTTTCTCCCAAGGTTGGGTTTCCCAGGATAAAATCTTGTGCATATTGTGCATGGCTATCTTTCTATGATTCTATTGTTTCCGCTGCAGTTTATTTTGGTTGAGATTTTCAGTGCGTAATTATTCTATGATAACAGTGGCATAAAATTGAGTTTGAAATCGTAAGGAAATAATTATCAGATCTGAAAATTAGAAAATTCAACAAGGTATCAGAGCTTTGTTGAAATTTGTCGTTGCACAGTCTCAGATTTGAACTTTCTCTGAAGACCGTTGGGACTTATTTTGCCACAGATCAACTCAGTTTTCCCTAGTGCATCTACTGTTATTCTTATATTGACATTTGGTCAAAGTTGAAATTTTAGGGTTTCAGGCTTGTTGACGTTCTTCATGTCAAGATGTTGTCCAATCTCAGACTAGAAGACAGACTAGATAGTGCTACAATTGTCATACATTTGATCACTATGCTTCGCAGTGTCCTCGGAAGAAAAGGAAGGGAAGGCAGCATGCATCAACGATCGATGTTGATGAGCATCAAACACAAAAGAAGACAAAGGAATCTAAGCTTGATGAGATTGCAGATGAACTTCATAAAGAGTATTTCTTTGTCTCCGCTCTTACATGCACTATTATAGATAGTAGTGATTCTTGGTTGGTAGAAAGTGGTGCTTTTAGGCACATGACAGGTTACCGAAATTCTCTTAAATATTCAACAGAGAAGGACTCAACATTACTGGTGGAACATGGAGACAACGCCAAGTATGCATTAAAAGGAGTTGGAACTACATTGTTTCAACTTGAGTCTGGAGATCCTCTACACATTAGAGATGTATTGTTTGTACCAGGATTAAAGAAGAACCCGCTCTCTATCTCAACGTTGGAGGATAGAGATTACAAAGTTGCATGTGTGGATGTTCAGGTTCTAGTATGGCCTAAGGGCTCAAGCATAGACTCAACAAGAGTTATGGCATTGGAGATTTGCTCACCTACGTTATAGGGCTTTGCCAGTGTTAAGAAAAATGGTTATAGATATTTCAAAGCTCGAGGTAGAGCATGAGGTTGTTTGCAGGGGATGTACACTTGGAAAGAATATCAAGGGACCTTATCTAAGCGATGAGATCCAAAGGGATTTTGGATCTAGTGCATTCAGATGTATGTGGATCGATGGCAATATCATCCTTGGGAAGCTTCTTGTACTATGTGACATTCATTGATGATTTCTCCCAGAACACATGGATCTACTTCATGAAGACAAAGGATGAAGTCTTCAGCAAGTTCCAGGAGTTCAAGGCTCAGACATAGAACTTGACGGGGAAGAAGATCATGGTTTTAAGGACAGATAATGGAGGAGAATATACTTCCATTGACTTCAGTAATTCTTGCATGGAAGCAGGGATCAAAAGGGAGTTGACAGTTCCTTACAACCTTCAACGGAATGGTGTTGCGGAAAGGGAGAACGGGTCCATTGTGGAGGTTGTCAAGGCAATGATTCATGATCAGAATATACCCATGTTCTTATGGGCAAAGGCATCCAGCACAACAGTTTATGTTCATAATAGAAGTCCTCACCAGATATTGGGAGATAAGACTCATGAGGAGGCATTCACATGAGTGAAGCCAGAGGTCAGCCATTTGAGGATCTTTGGTTGTCCAATATGCATACATGTACCCAAAGAGAAGAGGATGAAGTTAGAACCTTCTGGAAACAAGGGTACTTTTGTGGGATACAACGAGACTTCGAAGGCCTACAAGATCTACATCCCAGGACAACGTCAGATCGAGGTTAGTCGACATGTTACTTTTGATGAAGAGGTAGCCTTCAGGAGGTCTAGAGAGTCTCATATGGAGATTGATAGTGAGGAGTAGGAGGCTCTGAAGGATAAGGGTACATATCTCTCTAGCCCAGTTGTTCATCCTTTAGACTATCAGGAGGAGTCAGGAGAGCCAACAGAACCAGTGGATCTACCTAGAGATGTTGCAATGATCAGGAAGAGGCCAGCATGGCTTCATGACACTTTGCAGGATGCATAGGGGCATGCAGCTCCCAATGGTAATTTCATGGAGAGCAAATGACCTCAGAGGTTCTCTAGTTATATGGCATTTATGAGTCACATCATTGATTCTGAACCTTCTAGTTATGAGGAGGCAGCAGGCCAACAGGTTTCGAAGGATGCCATGATGGAAGAGTATCAGTCCATGATGAAGAATGATGTGTGGGAGATAGTTCTGAGACCAAAGGGGAAGTCAGTGGTCACTTTCAAGTGGATCTATAAGATCAAGCATGCAGCAAATGGCAACATCAAGAAGTACAAAGCGAGGTTTGTGGCGAGAGGATTCTCTCAAAAAGAGGGAGTGGACTATGAGGAGACTTTTGCTCCAGTCGCCAGGTACACTTCCATCARGACTATTATTTCTCTTGCTTCAGTMATGGATTGGAGATTGTTGAGATTGTGTACCTTGGGAAGTGTTCCCCATGTGTTTGTGAGCTCCTAAACACATGTGGGAAGTACTATGTACTTTGTGCCTTGTACTTTATGTCTAATTTCACTTTGACTTAGGAGATTTAAGTCAAAAGTGAAATTTGGTCATTTTAGCCTAAATGACTATTAATTCACTTCATGGGTGAATTAGGAGACATAAAGTGAACTTAGGGAACTTAACCCAAAGTGGGTTTTTGAGTGAGATTATTGTGAGATGATCTTAACCTTAGATTGGAGATGAGATAGGATGATCTCRACCATCCAATCTTTAGGTTTCCTTATGGAGGTTCAAGAGGGGCGCAAASAGAGAAGGAGAGGTCATTCACTCATTTGTTCACTTGGAGAATTTGAGAGAGAGCATGGGGATGAGGTTTGTTGCATGTGTTGAGGAAAKCTTGGGCGCKTCTATCCATGGAGGCAGCCAGCAAGCTTAGGTCCTCATTTATTTAGTGAAGAGGTTCTTGCTTGGAGGAGGGCACACTTGGTGAGGAGGGTGCATCATCAGCAGGGAGGACTTTCAGAGCTCATATTGCAGTGAGGTTTGTTTCGGTGGGAAGCTACAGCTCAGTATCAAAGTAYTGTGGGAGGGTTTCTCCATCAAAGMTTTCAGTTTGCAGAGAGCTCCAATTCAGTGGTCTTGACAGCATTTTTGGAGGGTGCACCTTCCTAGGGCRCACTTGCTTCAATTGGGCTTGTATTGCAGCTTGGATCAAGCTGATATTGTAGCAGGTTCTTCTGTTTATTGTACTTGTTGTATTCCACCTTCTATTCTCCCTATATATAAACTTATATTCCAAACTGGTTTTCCCCGGGGGGGTTTTATCCAAGGTCATGTTGACCAAAAATACATGTGTTCATTTTCATTTATGTTAGAGTTTAGAACTACAGCATTTTCAGCAGTAAAAATATCTAGGTGTGTTATATATATTTTGGTATACATGTTCTAACCTCTTGGTGACAAAAACTACATGCTAGAGCACCTAAATGGCCTATGTAACCGTAACAAATCAGCGAAGAAGTTACTGAACAGTTTGTTTTCCTAAAACAACAACAAACCATTGTTAGACAGTTGAAACTTAGAGCCAACTTGAGGTCAAAGACAGACCTAGTTCGCAGATTGATAGGACCTGGAAAATCTACATGGTATTAGAGCTTGGTGGTTGATTTTTGTTGAGTTTTGGACAGCATATGAGTGCACTGTTTTAGACATCTTTTGGGTAGATTTTGTGGACAGCCATTGACCGAGTTCAGTGGCAGCTTGTTGGCAGATTTTTGTGGAGGGTTGTAGAACAGTTTGTGGACATTTTCGTCGGTCTCTTTTCACACCTAAGTGGTAGGACTGAGGCTGATTTTTCACGACCTCTTTTCACACCTATATTGCTAGGAGTGAGGTCGGTGTTCGTTTGCCTCTTTTCACACCTGTGTTGACAGGAGTGAGGCAGCTTTCCTTTGCAGTTGCAACATCAGTTTGAGTGCAGTCGCCAGTGATGTCAGCGTCTCAAATGCGTGTGGAGGATAGGCTAGTTGGAGCTAGCAACTAGTCGCCTTGGAAGGCCAGGATCGTCTTTGTCTGGGAGGACCTCGAAATTTGGGATATAGTTCAAGCAGTTGTTCATGTTCCCGCTGCTATTTCTCATGTCTTGTTAGCAAAGTTCAGGAAGAGGAACAAGGAGGCAAAGAGGACGATATGCGATGCAGTGCGAGATCATATCATTCCCCACTTGACTGGGAAAGCTTATGCATTTGAGATGTGGGCATCTCTATGTAAGCTTTATGAGAGCTCTAATGAGAATCGAAAGATGGTTCTTCATGATCGACTCAAGGGCATTTGCATGCTCAAGAGTGAGTCGGTGACTTCTTTCCTTGGTCGATACACCCAAATCAAAGATGAGCTTGGAGCCGTTGGAAAGGTGGTGGACCCAGATTTTATGGTGAGGACAGCGTTAAACAGCTTTACCAAACCATGGGGTCCATTCGTTCGTGGCATTGTTGCCAGGGAGGTCATGCCCACATGGAAGAGGATGTGAGATGATTTTGTTGAGGAGGAGACTAGACTTGTCTCAAAGGCTTGTGGACAGCAGCAGCAGACAGTGCAGGGTGATGAGGATCTTTCTCTTTGGACAAAGGGCAAGAAGAAGGTCGGTCGAAGAGGTCGACAGGGTCCCAAGTTTGGGGCCCCACAATAGGGAGGAGAGAGCAGCAGTGGTCAAAAGAGAGATATGAGCAAAGTGAAGTGTTTTGTTTGTAAGAAGTTTAGGCACTATGATGGACAGTGTCCCAATATAAAGAAGAAGAGGGGTGGTATCGTAACTACAACAGAGGAGGAAGAGTTTCAGACTTTGTTTGAGAGAGTGTGTGCTTTCCTCATATGTTGCACTTCAGTTGAGACGGCACCAAGTATCTGGTATATTGATAGCGGGGCTTCAAGCCATATGATTGGAGTTAGAGAGCACTTGACTGATATCAGAAACACAGAGATCGGGATGGAGATTGCCCTCGGAGATGAATCCTTGGTTAGAGTTGTTGGGATTGGCAGGGTTACCTTTCGAAGAGATGGCATGCCACCTATATCGTTCAGGGACGTTCTCTATGTCCCTGGGCTGAAGAAGAATTTGATTTCAGTTTCTACCCTCCAAGATAGAGGTCTTGAGGTGTCCTTCAGAGGGTATGAGGTCTTCATACACCCTAAGGGGTCCTCACTTGCCTCGGGACAAGTGATTGGAGTGAGGGATGGTAAATTGTTCAAATTGTTTTTTCAACCTCTTCATGCATTGGCAATGAGCAGCGACAACAGCAGACAGGCATGTGAGCTATGGCATCGTAGGATGGCCCATCTAAATCATGGAGCTCTCGGAGGACTGAGAGAGGTTGTGATCAGAGTGCCATGGATCAGTACAGAGCATCAGGATGTTTGCAGAGGGTGTGCGCTTGGTAAGTTTACCAAGGCCTCGTTCCCCAACAGTGACACCAGGTTAGCTGGGATACTAGATTTAGTACACACGAATGTGTGTGGGCCCATGTCTCGGAAGTCCTTGAATGGTTGTGAGTACTGTTGAAACATATATTAATTCTTTTTATCTTCAAAATTAAATCTTCCTTTTTTGGGTTTCAGCTTTTCACGAAGCATAACCCTCACTATCTTTTCCAAAAGGTTGGTACCGAAATCCCGACAAGCTTTATTCTTTAAATAATAAAAGGTAAAAAACCAAAAATGTTATAAAAGTCCCAATGCGCTTCCCGTAAAATTATTTCTTAAATCACGAAAAGTTTAAACCTTAAAGAAGTTCAGATTAACCTTTAAAAAGTTTTTCAGAATTCGGGGTTTACTAAGAACATATGTTTTAATGCATTTCCAATCACGGAATCCCGATCCCCGATTTCCCAAAATATGAAAGTTACTAATTATTAAAGACTAAGTTAATCATATCGCGATTTTGGGATTCGGAGTTCGTCGATAACATACCTCTTGTCAACATGATCCCCGAAATCACTGAAACGCGAAGTGTCGACTCATAATCTGTTTTTTAGTCTGATTAATTAATTGACTAATATGAAAGTTTAAGGCTTGAGTTAATCATTTCGGAAATCGAGATTCAACGATGACATACCTTTTGTCAACACGATCCTCGAAACCCCAAAATAATCAAAGTGGGTTTAATACTGATTAATTAATTTAATAAAACGAAATTAAGTCCTAAACTTGTCGTGATTTCGCAATTTCGGAAATCAAGATTCAGTGATAACATACCTCTTGTCAACACGATCCCTGAAATCCCGAAACACGAAGTCTCGACTCTTAATTTGTGTTTAGTCTAACTTAACTCTGTTTTGGAAGCATGATTAATGACAATCAAACTTTTTAAAGGTTTGTTCACATTTCGATTTCCGATTGAATGAAATTTTCCGAATTTTGAATTCAAAAGCGCCAAAATGCGGGCACTTTAATAAAGGATAATTGATGATATGTGACACTAATGCGTATCTTAGTAAATATCCACTGCATTAAATGTATTGAATTATTGTCAGTTGCATCAGTCCCCTCATCATTAAATGAATTAAAAGAGAGTTTAAAGGTCTGAGTTTCGCAACATATTATGTTTCATACTATCAAGCGTAAGACGCATTCAGTCGAGCTCATACACACCTTCTCTGTGATAGGTTTTCCAGCTAACATAAAGTCATGGCACCGAAGAAAGCATTGAAGAATAGTGAAGATACAGAGGAAGGAGATATCATGTCCGACACTACGCCACACGCTATCGACTCAATGAAATCCTGGACACAAATCTCTGAATTCCTGGAATACGAAATCAAGAATTCTCCTATTGATTCCGAGAATCACTTTCAGGATATCGCAGAATCAGAGCTTCATAAGATCGTGGCCCGCCCTCGGCTTATGGCGTACAACGACATGATCAGTTGGGCCTTGAAAAAGGTTGATATCCCGACAAGAAGCATTTTAAATGATCAAGGGATCGTCGTCGGCTCATTCAAGCCAGAACATATACAAGTAATGTATAAACTCTCACCAAATCCTAAGTACACTTTTAATGTCGAGTTTTTAGCTGATTTTCAAAGGAAGGAGTGTACCGAGGCAGACCGGAGTTATCCCAATTTAATCAGAGAATGGTGGAGATGTCCATCAAAGTTTAGGGCCGATACCCATGGGGTTTATGCTACAGCATCTTTGAACAAATACATGGTCTATGTAGCCATTATGTTGTGTAGACATTTCGGGAAAAAGAATCCCTACCATTTTCCTGCAGAATGGGTGCCCTTTTTAGAAGAAGCTTCAGAAGGATACACTTTTAACTGGAGTAAGATTTTATCTTATAACCTAACTCAAGAAGTGTCAAATTACAGAGTTGCAAAATCCAAAGGTCAACCAGTGGTCTTTTACATGTCAGCGTACATTATGGACGCAGTTTTCTTTGTGACTCATTTTCCCCTGGTGAATTGGAGTTGGAACATAACTTGCCCCGAGCCCATTCACGAGTATCACTCTGTGCTATGGGAAGAAAATGTTAAAAATGCATTTTACGAAATTGGTCATTTTATTATAATTCCAATGCATAAAATGTTTTATGGCTGTGAACCCCCTCGCATTTTTGAGTCAGTCTCAGGAAATCTCAAAGCAATAGTCGATTGGTTTGTTGATGAAAACTTCTCTTATATTAGGGTTTATGGATGCTCAATCCCCCCTCACGCACTTCCGAAATTCCTCCCGGACAGACTGGTATTGGGGGAGGTAGCACATCGAATAGTGAAAGGTGGTATTGGAATAGAGCTAAAGGCAGCTCAAAAGAAATCCTGGCCAATATTCCCTGTGTATGTCAGGAAATTTTCATTACTAAACCTAGGCCATTCTAAAGTGGAGGCCGAAGCTTTAGAAGAAATAAAACTGGTAGATATTGAGCACAGAAAGCATGACCCTTATCAATTAGTAAGCAGACATTTGATGCACTGTAATATGAAAGCTTACGAACATGGAAAATATGTTTATGATGATATTTTCAAGCAGGTTAAAACTTATGAGGAGGTATTGAACAGGGTACAGGCCTCATCACCCGACTTACAGACTGGTTTTATGTCCTTCCAGAGTCACATGCGAAGTTGTTTGCCAAAAAATTTGCAGGGTGAATCCACAACCCCTCCTCCAGAGCTAGAAGGGCCTCCCCCAGGATTTGAAACAGATGTACAGGATAAAGCAAATACAAAGGGAAAAATGAAGGAGACTGAAATACCTTCACAAGAAATAGAGGTTCCTCTGGCAGAAAAATCAGAGGCAGGGAAGGGAAAGGAGTTGGAAATACCCTCGGAAATCCCTGAAAATATTCCCAAAAAAGTAGGAGGGACAGCATCGACAGAACTTGGAAGTCCCATTACTTCTATGACTCCATTACAGTCTACTTATGGAAATCCCCAAGAGGGAGCTCTATACGTAAGTGATCTTGAGCCTATTTCTAGAGATGAGATTCCTCCCTCTGATTATTTTTTCAGTAAAAAAAGAAAGGCTATCCTAAAACAGGAAATGCATCCAAGAGGGGATTTGATGATTAAAAAGCACAAGATCATTATAGATGGACAAAAACTTAAAGAGGGAGAATTCGCTACAGAGATAACAGGCACAATGGGAGCCTTAGCATCAGCAAATCTATACTCTGTGGGTAGTTTGACAACTATGTTGGAGCAGAAAGATCAGATGATAGCTCAACTACAGGATCAATTAAAGGAGAATGAAAGAAATATCAGTTGGGGTATAAAAAAGAGCTAGATTAAATGACATTCAAAAAATTCAAAAAATGAAAACAAGCTTAGAGGAAGCAAATCAGAAAATACAGGTCACTCAAGCACAGGTCATAAAGCAAGAGGAAATAAATAAACAATTACATGATAAGATTAATTCCATTTCAAATCAAGTGGTAGAGCTTGAAATCTTCCAGGCCCAGGGATTGGAAATACATATGAAGATAGAAAAAGAACAACA
>ML807717.1:88038-105957 GCA_009831015.1 Picea engelmannii | reverse complement strand
CTAATCTATCAATCTAGGAAAGAGATAAGCAACATGAAGCACTGCATCAATGGACGCTCGAGACTCTTCTTTTTATAGATCCTGAAAATCGTGAATCCTTGTTGAAGCAATGTCTTCAAAGGAGGCGACAGAGGAGCCATTTGCCCCGTCAATGGCCCATATGGTGTTTGTAGTCTTCCTTCGTTTGGTGAAATTGAGGAATAATTTTGTGTTACCATCCCCCGCTTGAAGCTAGAGAGCTCGACTCTTTAGCCTCCATTCCTTCTCTCTTTCGAGGAGAATCTTTCAAGGAGAATCTTTCGACGATCCTACTCCAGAGTTTTTAACTCTTATTTTTTACTATCGAAGGGAGGATTTTTGCTTTCTTCAACAAGCCAAAGCTGCAATTTTTCCTCTAGAGCTCTTAGAGATTCATCGTCTCTTCTTCTCTTTTCCTTCCCCCAGTTATGTGCAACTTTCTTGACTCTTTTCGGATTCTCCAATAATTGGAGAGGAAGGGATTTGGGTTAGGAAGGGTTAAAGGGAACCCAACATCCTTTGATTCTAGACTTCAACGAGGGATCCTCCATCCATGCCAACTTCAGTTTGAATGGCGCGAGAGGTTTCTGAGGAAACGTTGCCAGCACGAAAACTATTGGGTTGTGGTCTGAGTCGCCACCTCTAGAAACCCATTGTCTAAGCCTTAGATTCATTTCCAAGATAGATTCAGAGATGAGAAAACAGTATGATCTCTTTGTGAGTCTAGCAGATCCTGATCACAAATTTCTCCAGGTGGGAAAATTTTTAGACGATTGTATGTCAATCAATCATGTTTCCTCCAAGGATTTGATGAGGAACTCAGCTAAGGGTCCATCTTGGCCGTTGAGCCCCAGATTTCACTGGCTCCCAGAGTGAAATTTAGATCTCCCCCCAATCAATGTGTAGCCGAATTTTTGTAATGAGAATAGGTCGCACGTGTGAAGGTACAGGTGATGTCAGTAGTCGTACGGCTAACGTCAGCGGACCGTATTGCAACAGATTTGTAAGTTGGGGTTTTTTTTTTGAAAATTTGTTGAATTTGTAATTTTTTAGAGGATTGGTTTGAGTCCTCGAATTCGTTGGTTTAGTGATTTGCTGAGAGGGTTGGTTTTGCCCTCGGAAATTCTAAATCTGAAAAGTTTACAGAGCAAAAATTTGTGTCTCTTGTGCATGGATGGTTTCTCTCTGATCTTTATGTTTCCGTTGTAATTTTTTGTCATAATTTCAGTGTAAAATTATTCAGTGATAACATCCCTAGGGTTTATTGTTTGAAGTCACTTGGAAGCAATTTTCAAATCTGAAATTAGATGTTTAAAAATTGACATGGTTTCAAAGCATAGGCTCTAGAGAGAGGGGGAGTCATCTCTTAAGACACATTTGTTGCTGCAGATTTTTGTTGCTGCAGATTTTTTTGTTCTAGCCAGGTCACAAAGGTGAGCACTCTTAAAGTGGAGGACAGGTTGGATGGGGCCACTAATTTCTAGGCCTGGAAAACTAAGCTCCTTTTGCTCTTAGAAGAGAATCATCTCAAAGAGTATGTTCAGATGGTGATTCCAGATCCAAATGATGCACAGGAATTGGCAGCCCATAGGAAGAGGGAAGTGAAGGCCAAGAGGGTGTTATTCGATTCTGTGAAGGATCATTTAATTCCTCGTATTTATGAGAAGAAGACAACAAATGATATGTATGATGCTTTGATGGGCTTGTACTAAAGTGGGAATACAAGCCATAAGTTGATTTTGAGGCACCAACTCTTATCTGTTGAGATGTCCAAATCAGATACAGTTGCTAGCTACCTCATGAGGATCACTCAAATTCGTGATTAGCTTGTAGCCATTGATTGGTGAGGCAGTGGATGACACAGTGTTGGTGGATTTGGCATTGAATAGTCTTCCCGGGTCTTGGTGTTCAAAAAATAGGTGTGCTTATTTCACCATAGACAATATAGAAATATTGTCACCCAACCATAGGCACGAAGGCCACCTCGAGCACCTTAACCTTGACAAACAGAATAATTATGGAAGCAAACCAATAGCCAACCAAGGTAGTGCACCTTTCTCCAAGGCTAGCGCACCAATAAGAATAACCAAAGACCAAGCAGAAAGTCCAAACCATAACCAAGAGACTAAGTCACCATTGTTGCAGCTCCAGTTGTCCTCCATTCATGTGCACTTCTTGTTCTTATGTAGTTGTGAGTGAGTGAGTAACAAATGAGCTCTAGCGCCCTCTATTTATACTACTCCATCTCACTTGATTGGGTCGACTTCTCCTCCTGGAGGCTAACAACTCAATATTAAATATTATCTTGACTCGACTTGTCTTATAGGGTTATTATTCAATGTTTTAAGGTTTCTCATGCTTCCCAGAATATTCTAGTCTCGTCAAAGATTACATGTGGAGGTTAATACCTCCCGCAGCTACCATAATATCAACACTCCCTCCTAGCTAGGGAGGTATTTAAGGCAATGGTCTTGAGCACAAACAGAGCATTCAATTGGTAGCATCATCATAGCCACACAAGTTATCTCATGATTAAATCACGAGCACCATCATCACTACCCAACTAGATAGTCTCCATGGCAATCAAAACAATGTCATCCAATAGAACACAACTGTGTCTATTCATAGTAGTATACAACTACTATCCAGTGGTACACAACCACTCTTAGTAGCACACTACAACTAACCAGTGACACACAATCACTACTAGTGGATCACATCCACCACAGTAGCATACAACTATTGTCCAGAGACATACAGTCTCTACAACAATCATATCTTCTAATATCAACCTGCAAAAACAATATCATGATACAAACTAAGTCATTTGGGCTATTCTTCCACTCACATGTGAGATCTGGAAGAGCATATGCCCTCGGAAAGTGAAGCATCAATCATGGGTTATCTGGACTATTCTTGTCAAGCATAGAAGAATAATTGTCCCTGATTTTTGAACCTGGACCATTCACCTAACTGGGCCATTCCTTCGGCACTAATCACAGTGCAATCTGGAGAGAATGAGTCAGCCCTAGGGAATGATTGTCCCTAATTGTTGAACCTGGACCATTCACCTAACTGGGCCATTCCTTCGGCACTAATCACAGTGCAACCTGGAGAGAATGAGTCTACCCTAGGGAATGAATGTCCAAACCATTTCCTAAGGAAAATATTGTCCTGCACCAACCTCCATAACGGACCATTCTTCGAAACTACTCACAATTGTGAACTTCGAAATAATGACTGCCCAGCGAGGCGGACCATTCTACTTTACCACTACTCAGAGTGACTGCCAAGAAGAATGATTGTCCTAAACCATTCCCCCACACTGACCACAAGGGGAATCGTTGTCTCTGGTACATTAGCAATCTATCGGACCATTTTCGTTACGAAAATGATTGTCCGATCTGGACCATTTTCCGAACTGGAAAATGAATGTCCATCGGAAATCTCAAACCACTTTCCGAACTGGAAAGGAACTGCCCAACCTGGACCATTTTCCGAACTGGAAAATGGATGTCCATAAATCAATAACATATCAGTGCTCCCTCCCAACCTGGGAGCAATCACTTCCCTTTCCAATAAGGAAGTCATCTCCACAAGTCCAGCTTTGTCCCTTAAGTATCGTAAACTTTTCATATTTGGACAGAGGCTTTACCAAAATATCGTATATCTTCTTATCTATGGAGATATAGTGGAGAACCACTTCTCCCCTCTAGACTTTATCATGGAGAAAAATAATACTTGATCTCAATGTGCTTCGACATGTCATGGAACACCGGTTTTTATGAAAACTTCACACATCTCTGATCATCACAATATATCACGGTCAAATCCAGCACCCAATCAGTCAGTCCAGAAACCAACTTGTAGAGCCACACTGCTTTCGTACAAACATCACAAGCTGCAATATACTATGCTTTTGTAGTGTTGAGTGCAACAGACTTCTGCTTCCTGCTAGCCCGTGATATCATGGCAAAGCTCAAACTCAAACATATCTAAGAAGCACTTCCTATGTTAACTGCACTCCCTGCTCAATCGGAATCGATAAATCCATGCAATTGTACTCAAACGTTCCACGAAGACATTTCAAGGCATGCTTTGCAATTATTCAATTATCATGGCTAGGTTTCATCTGGAACTGACTCAACATGTTCACAGCAAAGCAAATGTATGACCTAGTATTCATCAAATACATCAAAGAGCCAATCAATTGTTGGTACAAGGACGAGTCTACTAGATCAGAGTCTCTTAACTTCTTCAGATCTGTCATCATGGGAGTTTGCCATGGATTTGCAATCCATCACCCCGGACTACTGAGTAACCATTCTGATACACTTTCTCTGTCATAGGAAGTTTTCACCACACTTCTACTATACATGAGATGTTCTGCATCAAGTTGCTCGAATCCATACAAGGTCTTCTTCCATTTGCATACATGGGTCTCTTTATGGTATACCTCAAAACCTTAAGATTGCTCTACATAAGCTTCTTCCTCAAATGCTCTATTGGGAAGAACAGTCCTTTACATCCAACTGATGTAAACTTCAATCCATGGATACTGCAACAGATATAATAGCTCAGATAGAGGTATATCTGGTTTACTGGAACAAGTTGTTGGCATAGTCTTCTCCCTCCTTCTAGGAGAACCTCTAGTTCTGAATCTTGCCTTGTATTTATCAATGCTTCCATTCATAAGTCTTTTTCACAATATCTTACATACATTATTCTTCATCACAACTTTCATTCCTTCTGCTTGACTGCTTCTAGTGGGTTCAAACCATGCCGGTAGTCTTATGATTCTCAGTATAATAACTTGTTGTTTTGGCTTTTCTTTCTTTCTTGGAATCTTCATGTTCTTCCGCATGTTCCTCTTTAACTTTGGGGTCCGTGGAGTCTTATATAGATTCCATGCCCTTCCTTCCTGAAGATTCCAACTTCTTCCTTTCATCATAGGAACATAGATGTAGATGGACAACCAACGATACTAAAGGCTTATTTTCGAAGAAGACTTCTTCTAGAGTCAAACTAAACATGTGTTGCTTATCATGGTTGCTACTTCCAATGGGTAACATGGACAGATATTTTATAATCTTCACGGATTCTTCAATGGATCATATCATTTAGGATTAGCTCCCTCCTAATCACGGCTTCATGCCTTAATGCATGCTCTTCTTTTGGAATCCTGCAATCAGCTCCCTCCATCTAAGAGAGTCCATGCTTTCGTTTGCATCCTTATTGCTTTCTGCAAAGTGTCACAAGTCTTATTCTGGTTTCCTCTTGATTATTGACTTTTTTCTGGTCTGACTCCTTTTGGGTCTCTTCAAGTTTGATTCTGATTTCGACCTATCTGGCAGTTGTTACTTATATAATAGATTCCTCTGGAATTTGTCACCAAAGATTGTTAACATACTTCATCTTTTTCATGTACATTACTTGACTAGTGGTCATCGTAATAGCAATCCTTATCTTGTTATTCTTCCATAGGTATTATTTCACTAACCATCTTATCTTCTAAGAAATAGATACACATGATATGTACAGGGACTATGTAAACATGGTATGTACAATAACTATGTTACAGAAGAATATTGTTACCTTGACTTAAGAAATTGTAACAATATTCCTTTTGAGGGTTCCTTTTATTCAGCAACTGTTGCTTCATGTGTTCCTTCCTTTTCTTTAACTCGGAACAGTGGTTCATGTAGTGACCATATTTTCGACAGTTGAAGCATTGTATTTTTGACATATCCTTTTCTTGATTTTGTTTCTTCCTTGAACCAAACTTTTTATTCCTGAATTTCTTGAACTTTGATGTGTAGGATTGATCGTAATCTTTCTTTTGGATTTCTCTTTTGTGTTAATCCTTGATTCTTCTTGTGCATAGCAAGTCCAAAGCTCTTCAAATTTGGGATACTTCGTTCTTGTGTTCATGCTTGCGGCAAATGCATCCTGTGTCTCGGGAAGACCATTAAGTACGATATTTACTAGTTCCTTTTTTGAAATGATTTCCTCAATAACTTGTAGTTGATCTCTTAACTAAGAGATTCTTACAAAGTATGATGATATGTTGTCATCATCATTCATTTTCATGTCACGGAGCTCATTCTTCAGACTCATCACTTGTCGAATATTTATGACTGAGAAGAGTTTAGTTAGAGCATCATACATCTTCTCAAATGAGTCAAGATGAGAGATGTAGGGTATCAAGTGGTTTTTTACAGGGTCCACTATGATACTCATAGTGTTGATGTCATTGTCCTTGAACTTCTCCATAACTACATCATTATGAGGTTCCTTCTCTTTTCCTACTCCAAATTGTGGTTCCATGATCTTGCCTTTCACGATATCCAACACTTTATTCTTGGCAAGGATGAGGTCAATCCTTGTCTTCCATGCTCTAAAGTTAGAAGCCCCTTCTAACTTGCTTTCTGACTTCATAGAGTAAGTCATGACTGCTTTGACTTGGTCAACCTTTGACTTTGACCAAAAACTCAAACTTGACGTCTTGGCTTGCTGAGAATACATGGAGGTGCGCTAGGCTAGAGCACACTAGGCTATCCAGGAATTAGGTCAAGCTCTTCACTTAAGGTGCCTCAACAAGAGGGTTAGAGTTTCGATGTTACGGTAAAACTTTGACTGCAACTGCAACTACAACTGAGCAAATATTCCCAATCTATCTTCCAGTGGTTAGATTGTCCGAAGATAGTGTGGGCCCATAACCTGTTAGAAAAATAGGTGTGCCCATTTCACCATAGACAATATAGAAGTATTGTCACCCAACCATACGGCACAAAGGCCACCCCCGAGCACCTTAACCTTGACAGACAGAATAATTTTGGAAGCAAACCAATAGCGCACCTTTCTCCAAGGCTAGCGCACCAAGAAAGAATAACCAAAGACGAAGCAGAAATTTCAAACCATAACCAAGAGAATAAGTCACCACTACTGCAGCTGCAGCTATCCTCCAGTCATGTGCACTTCTTGTCCTTATGTTATTGTGAGTGAGTGAGTGATAAATGAGCTCTAGAGCCCTCTATTTATACTGCTCCATCTCACTTGACTGGGTCGACTTCTCTTCCTAGAGGATAATAACTCAATATTAAATATTCTCTTGAGTCGACTTGTGTTTTAGGGTTATTATCCAACGTTTTAGGGTTTCTCTTGCTTCTCGGAATATTCTAGTCTCGTCAAAGGTTACACGTGGAGTTCAATACCTCTCGCAGCTATCATAATATCAACGTTGGGAACCATTTGTGCATGGAATTTGTGCACGTGAGAAGTTTCCACCATTTTACAGATTGTGGATCGATTGTGTCCAGGAGGAGGCTCGGATAGAGTCCAAGAATGGCAAGCAGAGAAGTATTGATGATGAAAACCTAGCCCTAGTTGCTCACAATAGAAAGGGCAGAAGAAACGAATCTCCAAGGAGAGGGGCATCTCCAGAACAGAGGAAGAAGAAGGACCTTAGCAAGGTCAAGTGGTTTTCTTGTCATATGCTAGGTCATTATGCTTCACAGTATCCATAGCAGAAGAAAGGGGAAAGGAAGGAGCGGAGGTAGATGAGGTTCTAGACAGGCTTCAGAGGGAGTTCTTATTGGTCTCCTCCCTTTTTGGTACAATTTTCGGTAGTGGGATCTAGTTGGTGAATAGTGGAGCCACATGTCATATGACAGGAGCACGAAATTGTTTGAGAGCTTCAAAGAGTCTGACTCATATTTGTATGTGGAACTTGGTATGGGTACCAAGTATCCAGTGCGAGGATCTGTAACAGTGTCATTCCGAATGGAGTCAAGAGATGTGTTGAGGGTGACAAATGTGTTGAATTTTTAGATGTTGAACTAGTTTACAACTACAGTAAACAATCAGGACCTCAAGAAGAATAACCAAGCACGGATAACACAAAAAATTGGGTTTGCTCGGTTAACCATAGGTAATGCTCTTTCATTACCACCCAACCATAGGCATCCTCAAGTGCCACCCTCGAGTAGAGAAGGAAACCTGCTACATAATGATATCCAAGAGAAAGTCACCCAAACATAGAGATAAATGTTGTTATAGAAGTGCCCAATCTGTTGTCTCATAAATGCCTCAGATCAATACTCCTACAGTTGCCTCAGATGTGATAGGAGGGCGAGTTGTTGTATGATAAATGGGGAAGGCTTGACCTTATGTGTGTGTGTGTGTGTGTGTCAAAAGTAATAATGGGATGTGACTTTTCACTAGGGCCAACTTGTACAAGTTACATAAAATTAATTTATAACTTAATATAAATTAAACTTTACACAATAGGGCCGACATGTACAAGTATCTCTCATCACAAGTGAATGGGGATTTCTCTTCTCATGATATCAATCTATCGAAGGTCTCTTGGAGGTGAATACCTCCCACAGCTACCAAGAACATCAACACTCCCTCTTAGCTAGGGAGGTATTCTCAATGATGTTTACTCCTTATCCTCATAGCCTCGCAGGTTATACCATGGTCCTTCGACCACGGCATGGTCTCACAGATCGTGCTATTATTAGTATCTCCTCGTCACATATTGTTACTCCAATTTGGACCTTTTCCATCTTCTAGGGCCTCATCACCACTAGAATGACACTAGGGTCTCAACGCCACTTAGTGTGTCATTGTCAAGGGCCTCATCACCAAATGACATATCTCATCAAGGAACAATGGTCTCCAAGGGTGATTGGGCACCAACCCAGATGAATGTTCTCCCAACCTGTTAGGGTTGTTGGGCACCAACCCAGGTGAACATTTTCCCAACCATAAGACCATCAGGTCTCCAAGGGTTGTTGGGCACCAACCGAGGTGGATATTCCCATCCCCTAAGGGTTGTTGGCCAGTGGAATATCCTCCCAACTACTTGGATACCTCAACCACTTGAGCTTGACCTCAAGGGTATGGCACACATGGCTCATCCCATGTGGACCTCTAGAGGCTCCTCCCTCTAGAAACACTAGGGTCTATCCCATAGTGTGACGTCATGGGTCCACTCCCCATGGCGTGTCCTCTAGTGCTCAACCACTAGGGACATCACTCTCACAAATCAACTCGACCAAGTCCATAGGAGTACGAACTGGAGAGCCATCTCAAGTCAACTCAACTTAGTCCAAAAGAGTATGACAGGAGACCAAATACAAGTCAACTCAACTCAATCCAGAGGAGTATGACAGGAGACCAAATACAAGTCAACTCAACTCAGTCCAAAGGAGTATGACTCATCTCATAGATCGACTCAACTAAGTCCATAGGAGTACGATCTCACCTATCACATAGGTGTCCTCATAGATCTACTCAACTCAGTCCAGAGGAGTACAATCTGGAGAATGTCTCAGAAAGCTGCAATCATCAATTCTTCTTCTCAACGAGGGAGGCATCATGCGAAGTCTCTCATGGAAGTACTTGAACTTCATCCTGGTAAGAAGCTTCGTGAGATCATCTGCAATCTGCTCTTATGTAGGAAAGTATTACACCTAGACTGTCTCCCTCTACACCATGTCTCGAACATAATGATATCACTGACCAATCAAGTCTGCAAAGAGCTTGTGAAGCCACACTGCTTCGTGAACTGCCATCCACAATATTACATGTATATGTGATACTCACAGCATAGACATATCCCAGGCCATATCTATCAATCCTCGTATACCAAGCTCGAGGTGCCTGGATAAGTCCATACAAGGCCTTCTTCGATCTGCATGCATGAGACTCCTTCTCATGTATCACGAAACCAACTGGTTGCTCAATGTACACGTCTTTCTCAATCTCTTCATTGATAAAGGTTGTCTTCTCATCCACCTGATGTAATCTCCATCCCATGGCTACTGCAAGGGCAATGATCGTCTGGATGGAAATATATCGAGCAATAGAAGCAAATGTCTCCTCATAATCTATTCCCTCCACCTAAGAGAAACATTTGGCAACAAATCGTGTTTTGTGCTTCTTGATGCTTCTGTCAGTTGTATGTTTGATCTTTATAGATCCACTTGGAAGTCACCACAAACTTCCCTTACGATCTCGAAATAGTATCCCACACATCATACTTCACGATGGACTAATACTCCTCCATCATGGCTTCTCTCTATATCTGCTAATTGGATGCTTCCCCACAACAGGAAGGCTCAAGAATCAATGATGTGGCTCATAGCTGCAGCATAGCCTAAATGTCTCTGTGGTCTCTTGCTTTCTCGGAAAGTACCATGAGAGTTGCATGTCCTTCTACCTCCTGCAGAGTTTGATGAGCCCACGCAAGCCTCTTCTGGCCTACTACAATATCTCTAGGAATATCAATTGGATCATCTGGATCGACGAGCTCAACTAGCTCCCTCTGAAATGTTGAAGGGTGAAGGGGGAGAAGTCACCATCTCCTCCTACCTCTCACTGTCAATCTCCATGTGAGATCCTCTAGATATCCAAAAATCTATCTTCTCTTCAAAGGAAACAATTGTCATGGGTTCACACATTTGAATGCACCAAGTCGAAGATCCCCTTGGATCTGTTGTCACTGCTCGAAAAGGACCCCACAACCTCTGTGAATGCCATCATGCTCGAAGATCTCAAAGATCTGTCACCATCTTCCCCAAGGCGGGAAGAGCTCTGTAATGTAAATGAGTAAGTCTCTTATGTTATCACTTGCTCAAACTGATGGAGTCATGTGACAAGATTCGAACTGGTAAAATTGTCAATCCATATAAACTCCTTGTCTGGTCAGACTGCTTCATGTCTCAAACTAGAGACCATCTAATATGTTGCCTTCTCCAACTGCCACTATGGCTCTCTCAGAGGGCTATCACTAGTGACATGTCTTCGTTGTAACCTGCCCAGAACAAGAAAACAAAAGAAAAAGAATATCTCCTAGAGGGGAAATCAACTAGTACATCTCTAGTATCATGACTTCAAAGCAACTTAAAGATTGTTATCACAGCTACAACACCTACTTGCAATGTAGCAAGTTAGATATACTAGAAGTGTAGGTTACAAGCATGATAATTTAAAACAATCAAACCTGGATTCTTCACTTCCAGTGTGGTGTTCCTCTGAATGCACTTGAGATCCCTATGGATCCATGATTGCAACAAAAGGTTCATTCTCCTACAAGCACCCTCATGATAATGATAAAATATATATACAAGTGCATACCTCTTAAATTGTGGCGTCATCCTGTTCTGGTGCAACTTCATCTTATATGCTTTGAGAATAGTAGTGGATGGTTGCATCATACTTGGTCTTAATTGCCTTAGGGACTTCGTCCTTGGATATGATCTTGAACCTGCCTTAGGAAACCTCAAATCTGCCTTGATACGTATCAACAAAATTGTTTCAAACAGTTCAGGGATCGCCCATTTTTCTACCTCTGCAATCAACTACAGGTCTGTCCTTTTCCACTTCATAAGATTGGCCTTCAAACTGTATTGAAATGCTGCAATTTTTCTTCTGAATTTCGTGCCAATGGAAGGCCTCAAACTTGGCCTCGATTTGGTTCACTCTTACTGCTCTTAGACCAAGAAATCAATACTTAATTTGTTATCATCTTGCCTTAATCTGCTCCTTTGATTTTGGCCTCAGATTGGCCCTTAACTCTGCCCTTATATTTGTTTTGGAATGGGCCTTAGAATAGGCCAAACTTAGCCTTAGAAATAGGCATCAAACCAATCTAGAACATACGTTAACTTGTTGCTTCAAAAGTTACTTGGTTTGTTGCCTCAGTACTCCTCAGATTTGGGCCTTAGCTCACCTTAGCAGATTGTTGGTACAGACTTAAATGTGTCTTAGAACCATGATGGAACAGACTTAAAAAATACCCTAATTCTGCCTAAAAAAGGCTTGCTAAAATATGTCTTGGAAACTTGCACATGGACACCTCAGAAAGCTCGGCCTCAACATTTTGGTCAGCAATTTATCCCACAGTTCAGACTGTGGTCATGGTGAGGTCTGTGGTCATCCTTATCACAAAACTGTTAAGGAGCTCGACCCTTCCCTTGTCACTGCAATAGGGCTCCAACAGTCCTTAATTTAATTTGTGTAAATGATTTTCTTCAGGAACTGCTTTGATACCATGTTGAATTTTAGATGTTGAACTAGTTTACAACTGCAGTAAACAATCAAAACCTCAAGAAGAATAACCAAGCACAAATAACACAAAAAATTGGGTTTGCTCGATTAACCATAGATAATGCTCTTTCATTACCACCCAACCATAGGCATCCTCAAGTGCCACCCCCGAGCAGAGCAGGAGACCTGCTACAGAATGATATCCAAGAGAAAGTCACCCAAACACAAAGATAAATGTTGTTATAGAAGTGCCCAACCTGTTGTCTCAAAAATGCCTCAAATCAATACTCTTGTGGCTACTTCAGATGTGATAGGAGGACGAGTTGTTGTGTGTGTGTGTGTCCAAAGTAATGAGGGGATGTGTCTTTTCACCAGGGCCGACTTGTACAAGTTACATAAAATTAATTTTTAACTTAATATAAATTAACCTTTACACAATAGGGTCGACATGTACAAGTATCTCTCATCATAAGTGAATGGGGATTTCTCTTCTCATGATATCAATCTATAGGAGGTCTCTTGGAGGTGAATACATCCCACAGCTACCCAGAACATCAAGAAAATGTGTTATGGGTGCCAAAACTCAGGAGGAGTGTGCTCTCAGACTTAGTGATTGAGAAGAAGGGCTATGAGGTCTTATTCTAAGATGGGCAGGCGTTGTTGAAGCCTAGAGGATCTAGCTCAGGCACAGCAATGGTTCCTAGAGTTAGAGAAAGCAACTTGTATAGGTTAATGGGCCAACCTATGCGAGCTATGGCCAGCAATAGCAGAGTGACAGAGAACAAGGAACGGGTAGCTCCAAAGGTTATATAGACTCAGAGAGAGTCAACGTTCAGGTGGGAGAGAGGAGTCTTCCAATACTATCAGGAAGGTGTCACGGGTTGAGGAAGCCATACAATATTCTCAAAAGCGGGAGGCTTCTAGGAGCATGGTGTCTTCCAAGAAGAGTCCATGCCATATAGTAGGATTTTCTTCGGTGAAAAAGGGAGCAGTTGTGGTAGCGGATCTAATGTGGAAAGCAGAGCCACTTCCAGTATGGAAGACAGAGCTATTTCCAGGTGATATTGAAGTGGGTGAGAATACCTCCCTCACTAAGAGGGAGTGTTGATGTTTCGTAGCATCGGGCAGGTATTCTCACATTGGCCTTGGTGTCGGGCATGTGAGAAATTTTGTTGCCACTCACATTGTATTTTTTGTTTTGATGAAAACCCCTTTGGATTGGTGTTGGGGCTTGTGTTGGGGTTTCACACCCACATGGGTGATTAAACAATTCTAATTTAATGTTGAGTTTAAAAAGGGTTCCTAAACTCACTCATCACACTCCTATAAAAGGAGAGGCAATGTGAGGAGACACTTGAAGATCTCATTGTGACATTCTGGAGTTGGCATAAGTGAGTGAGCACTTGTGCCAAGGAGATTGGGGGCAAAATTTCAGCAAAGGAAATTCTACACTTTGCAAAATATGGCCTAGGGTTCTTGGACATTCTTTCTCTTTAGTTTTTCTACCTAGGAGGACAGTTGCATGTGGGAGGACAATCACACGTGTGACAGGAGAAAGAAAAAGAAGGTTGCATGTGTGGTATGGCCAGAACAGGCACACGTGTGAACAAGTTGTAGATGCAAGGAGAAATAGGTCACACGTGCAGGGAGAAACAAGCCGCATGTGTGATACGGAATAGGTTGTACATGTGAAGGTATAGGTGACGACAGCATCTGTATGGTTGACATCAGCATATTTGTAAGTTGGGGTTTTTTCAAGAAATTTGTTGAATTTGTAATTTTTGAGACTGGTTTTTGTCCTCAAATTTGTTGGTTTAGTGATTTGCTAAGAGGGTTGGTTTTGCCCTAAGAAATTCTAAATCTGAAAAGTTTACAGCACAGAAATTTGTCTCTCTTGTGCATGGATGGTTTCTCTTTGATCTTTATGTTTCCGCTGTAATTTTCTATCATAATTTCAGTGTAAAATTATTCAGTGATAACAGCACTAGGGTTTACTATTTGAAGTCACTTGGAAATAATTTTCAGATCTGAAATTAGATGCTTAAAAATTGACAAGTTTATGATAAGGATAATTAATAAATAATATAATAACTAAATAGGTGGGGTCCCCTTCTATCATGCGCCTTTATTTCAATAATCAATTATAGTTTTTCTTTGTCGTTCCACAATATCATCAAATATAAATAATCAACAACATATAACATACCATAAACATGGATCAAAATTGCCATGACATATATCATTTATATCTCCCATAAACTAACATGATATTTTAAAGTTTCAAAAATAAATATCGTGGTTCTGCCATCTATCCAAAATAGTGTCATAGTCAAATGTCATAATAAACAAAATCTAAATAGCCCGGGAAATTTATTTTTGAAAAATTATTTCATTTCACTGATGAAGTCCTCGTACTGAGACTTGTTTTCTTCCAATTGGGCTACCTCTGGATGCATATCATTTAAACTTCTCTTACCATTGCTTGTTGATTTTATCTTGGAGTGAGCAAAGGAAGAGGATTTAGCCATGTTGGTGGAGGTAATTGGCTACTTGCCTTTGTCAACTTCAGAGCCATGATGACTAGTTGTGTGACCTTTTGGAGGAGGAGGAGGCATAGATGTGTTTGTAGCAACAGTATGGACTAGTAATGTTGGGTGAACAGGAGAAGAAAAAGATGCATTGGTGGCAACAGTATGAACTGGAGGACGAGGAGGGTCAATGGGCCATTCACTAACACCAGAAGAAGGATTCACAAGCATACCACCCCATCCATCATTATGAGGTTGCATAGGGGATTCATGAACATTGACAATACCAGGGTGAGGTTGCAAGATAACATTAAGGGGTACTTGGGGCTGAGGCAAGGCATGTTGTCCACCAAGATTTAAGTGACCAGTTTGGATCAGCTGCTGAAATTTATCATAATCAACTTCAAAGTGAATAAAGAACCTCAATTTCATATGCCCCCCAGGTTGCCAAAATGTGTTAGGCAATCTCTCTCTTCTTCCTATGTTTCCCCTTATGTCGCTACCCCTGCTGAAGAAGCTCATCTATGTCTATCATAGTCAAGTTAGTACATGCATAAGACATAGTAAAATAAAACATCCAACACAATTTCTCATGATGATTAAATTGGCTCTGAAACTAACAAAAACATGTAACGCAAACGAGAAGTGAAAGGGAAAAGTGAAAAGAGGGACAGCAATACAAACTTTTCCAACATCCAACCATGAGATTTGTCATCTACATACCTCCTTTTTTAAAGATATGTATAGAAAATTCCTAGAATATTGTCCAACACCTCAACTTTAAACCAAGTCATCATGATTAAAATCAGCTGAAATATTCCCAAATCCTTTCACATAATTTAATTATGCCTCTTTTATCATGTTGATTACATTAAGTTGTATCTCTTCTTATGTATATTATTTAATTATATAGATAGGACAGAAATGGAAAAAGAAATTTAATGAAAGGGATTTGGGGAAATGACTTATATAAAGTGAAACTGATGAGGGAAAATAGATCTATATAATAATCTTTTCAAAAACATATGACTTCCTTTATTCAATTTCACAATCTTCATGTACACAAATAGTTTCCTTTTAAAAGTATGAACCATAGAAGTGTATACATTGAGACATTGTTCAATACATCATCTCTTCCAACCATAATTGTATATTGCACACAAACAGCGCACACAGCATAACTTATCACAGTTGTGTCCTTGTTTCATCAAGTTAACAACATACTCCAACTATATATCCTTCATATTTCCACTTTCTTTAATTATATAGGAAAAGGGGAAAAGGAATGAGTAATGGAATTTTAGTGAGTGAGGATGAGGAAAATTAACTTATGAAAAATAGTATCTATGAAAGGGAAATGAAGCCTATATAATCATCCAAATAAAATCAATTAGTTCATTTTCTTATAACATCCAAAATAAACATCATTTTAATCCAACGTCTCGTACTAGCTAAACACGAGTATGCTATATCTTCAAAAGGAAATATTCTTGCTCCTCTACGACCAAAGAATCAATGGATAAAATTGATTTCAAGTATGCCATGATCATTGTGTATCTTGAATCCATTATTTTAAATCAAAGTAATGTCATAGAAAATTGCTCGACATAAACATAGTAATATAGGACGTGGGTTTCAATATGGCTACTTCACACTCCAACCATGTTCAAACTTTGATCTTAAGCCAATCAAAACAAATCATTTTTCAAAGAAAATTGTTTACGAAGTCACCATTGCAGCCAGTCATATCGGTTCTATATTATATCTGCGCAATACTTTGACCTGTAGAATGCTCGTCTTAAATCAGTTACTTTTCATTTCTTTTAAAACTTTTGCTTAAACTGAATGAAATAGTATCATACCAATATGCATGTAACACTATGACATGGCCAAAGGGAATGTTGTCGTCCTTATACACACTTGCAAACATGAGCTAAGTCCGGCTCACTTAGTGTGTCCTTGGAGGCACAATGCCTAGGTTCACAGCCCACGCTATCACTTTGACCAGAACCTCTTCCGTCTAGGCTTACTCCTAGGGAAGCCAAAGGGGGTAGACCTTAGTTACTAGATGTGTTTAGGTTCTAGGAGTTAATTTTAGTTTGTTAAGGTTAGAGGGGATTCTAATCCTAAGATGCTCAGACAACCATGCAAGATGCAAGGGTTAGCATGAAAAGCAAGCCTTTCCCCTAGGTCAACTAAGACTAGTGCCTAGAAATTGGGCAAGGGGTCAACTATGTTTAAGGGTGGTTATTTACAAAAGATTACAAATTACTTACAATTTTAAAAAAGAATAATTCAATGAAAGAATACCATATACAATTACTTACAATAAAAAATGTTAGGATACAATTTATACAAAGCAAACTAACCATGTTTATCTTCTTATGCGTGCAGGATACAAAAGATTAAAGCATCAAAACATATCACCACATATATGAGATCATCATCAACATATTACCAAGATTTAGAAGAGTTAAGCACAATTATTATGAAGATTATTGAAGATGATCTACACTCTTAATTATTAAACCCCCAAGTATTCTATTAGGTTTAGGGTTTAATAGTTAGGTTTTTCTTAAGATTTACAAGTTTTAATTAGCTTTCACCAAAGCCTCCTCCTCCTATTGTCAAATAATTGATGGATGCTCAAGATAGTATGGCAACGAGGCCAACCCTAGCAGAACCAGTCAGCCCAAAACAAGAGTACCTCCCAAAGAGGACACACAGCTGGTGCGCCATGAGGCAGTCCCCTGCCACTACCTTCCATTGTTTTCCTCAAGCCTCGTTTTAGATGGTGAAGATGGTGGTTTAAGGTACCCTAAAGTAGTCTATTAAGTATATATAATGATTAGGTAGACTTTAAGGTGATTATTAGAGTGTTTAGAAGATTTTAAGACACTTTTTAGGTGCAATTTAGTGATATGGCCGAAATTGTTATTAGCTTTATTAATGTGTTATCGTAAGCTTAAATAATTGAGTAATGTCAACACATGTAAAGCAAAATGAGAGATGGCTGAAAAAGTAAAGGTACTATCACATGCACAATAGTAGTTTGCTAAGAAACAAGAGATCTATGGCAAGAACAACTTGCCTTAAAGAGATGAAAGAAAATTTATGTGTTGCCTAATTAACCATTCAACATTCAAGCCCAAGTAAGTGGCTTCCAATAGATATAAGCAATAAACCAATGAACCAATTACTTGTTAAGCACTTAAGAGATTTGAAGCATTAAGGATTAAACCATGTGCAAAAGAAAGATATATAAGAAGCTTGAAATGAAACTAAGCAAGACCTAACTAGATTATTTAGGTGTGTT
>ML807717.1:16749-27196 GCA_009831015.1 Picea engelmannii | reverse complement strand
AAGATTAACTTTAGATTTAATTCAAGGAATGTATGACCACGTGAAAATTAAAGCACTGAAGTGTTGTGTAGTCATATAAACAGATAAAAGTCTTTTTCCTTTCAAAAGAGAATTTTTTCTTTAGAATTAATTGTTTTGCCTTGTCTTTGAAAAAAGTTAAATGTTTTGAATAGAGTAAGATGATTTATGTTATGAATCACATAAAACATTGTGCACCAAAGAGACAAATTTTTAGAACCTTTTTGACTACTTGGAGCTAACACTAATTCTTGTTATAATTCCAAGTAGGGGACTTGACAATGGATGTTTCTAATTAGCACACCCATGGTGAGGATAGGATAGGGAATCCAACGAGAACCATCCCTCTCATGATGGTCAACAAAATCTTTAAGAGTTAGCCAAAGATACATAAACCTTAAAGAGCCATGTCAATGGCATTCTAACTACCTCCGCAAAATCAAGGGGATGCTAGAATCATGGGGCTCTAAGTCAAAGGATTAAAGGGAAGAGGTCATCAACATAAACAAACCCTGGCCATGAAGAATCATTCAAGTGTCAAAAGTTAAGGTATGAGCTGCAAAAGTAGAATATCCCTACTTTCAATGGGTACATCAAGCGAGGGAATGAGGCAGAAGCATTGTTGATTGATATTGAGAGGCATGTGATGCTTTATGATTTCAACCCCCTAGGTAAAACTAAGTTTTCCAATTACTAGTTAACCGATGATGCAAACTTGAGTGGGACCACCTGAAAAAGAAAGAGAAGGTTGATGAGGAGAATTTAGAGTGGAGTGCTTCCAAGCAACACTTGGAGGACAAATACCTGGGAGAGATGTACTTTAGTGGTAAGGAAGATGACTACTTTTCACTCCAGTAGGGTACCAGGACCAAAGAGGAATACGAATGGAAGTTCATAGAGTTGGATAAATATGCCTGTGGACTCAATGAAGAATCATTTCATTGGAGGTTTGGGAGATCATGTCAAGGAAGATGTATGAACTTTTATTCCCAAGACCCTAACAGATGATATGTTGAGAACCCACCTATGTGGAGTTGAGGTACAAAGGAGGAAAGAGTTGAGTGGGAAACTCAACTAAAGGATCGACAATCAAAAGACTTGAAGGAGAAATTTTGATCAAAGGAACATCAACCTGGCACCCATATAGAGTATAAGATGGAAGGACCCAAAGGAGAGGTTGAATTCAACAATATGAAGGCAAAATGCTACAAATGTGGAGAGATGGGGCATAAAGGCTACCAGTTCCCTAGGAAAAAGAACCAGACCAAAGGTGCAGTGAATCACATGGAACCAAAGGATACAATGGGGGAAGCAATCAAAGGGAAGGTGTATGTAGCAATTGACGATCAACAAACACAATATCAAGCACCAATGGTATTGTTAGGATATTTAGACACTTAGGAGTTAGTTAAGATCTACTTGGTCTAATTTGTCGTTAGATAAAAGTGTGTTTCTTAATGTGTTTCTTTAGTATGCATTTGTAATTAGGAAATCTGATAGTCATGATATGTTCCCGACATAGAGTGATCTAACAGTTCATATTCTCCTCGATCTTAACGGCTACATTGATCCATGGCTTAACACCTGATTGGTCCATGATCTCTATTTAAAGAGCATGGAGGGTCATTTGTCGTTGATCAATTATGAGAAACTCTCTTCTAAATCTCTCTGTTGGAATACATGTGTTGTCGAACATGGTATTAGAGCGCATTTGAAGACCCGCTCCAGTTGTAGATCGAGATCGTAAAGTCGTTTTGCCGCATCTCTGGATTCTGCCATTTCCGTACATTTATGGGTTGAGAAGACTGTACCATTGCATCTGGAGCGCTCGTTTCAATCAGGAATGCTTTTCTTTTCACTCGAAAGGTTTTTGTTTGCCCAAGATACGACCATTTCAGTCAAATCCGAAGGTATAAATCCCGAATACGCCCTTTTTTAATTTTTTGCTACTCTTTTCGATCTGCATATGCTCTTTGCCCTGCGCTCTGAGCAATCTCGGCGAATCAAAAACAGAAAAAAAAAGGTTTTCTTATCTGCATATGTTCTTTGTCATGCGCTCTATGCGATCTCGGTAAATCAAAAACAAAGGGAAAATTTGCATTTTTCAAGTAAGCTCACCGAGTTCTAACCCTTCTTGTCATCAAGAAGCGAATTTTTTTTCTTAAGTGAAAAGAGATTTTTATGAGCACACTCTCCAAGGTTGCCTTCCATAACAACAACAACATCCCAATCCTCCCTCTAAACAATATAATATGTTTTGCACTAGCTCACTTGGTTAAAAGTTTATTTATAAGAAAGAGGTATCTGTATTCAAATCCATCACAGTGGTTTTGTATTCTGTCATACTGAACTTCTTTAATATTCCCACTGTATGTTTTCCTTGACTTAGGAAAATCTCATCAGTCCTTTGTCATACTTCTTGTCCCAAGAAGTGGTGCATCATACTCATATCCTTCATCTCGAAATCAGAAGTCAAAGCTTACTTGTATCCAACAACAACACTTTCTGAATAAGTCATCAAAATCAGGTTCTTGTCACCAACACTGTAATAATATAGGTTTGGATCAGCAACACTCTTGTTGAAACCCAAACTCATCAAGAATCCATCCATCTGATATAGTTTCCAACTCATGGATGGTAGTACGGATGGAAGTGTATCGGGCTTATTGGATCAAGTGTCTTATCATAGACAAGTCGCTTTGTTTGTGAGAAACCCTTGGCTATAGATCTTGCTTTGTATTTCTCGACACTTCTCTCGGCTGCATGCTTGATCTTATAGATCCACTTGGAAGTCATTACAGGCTTCCCTTTTGTTCTTTGAACAATATCTTATACATCATTCTTTTAAGACATACTGGTATTATGGCATCTTGCCATACCTGTTCTCATGTTGCTTTTCTATTACAAGGAGGCTCAGCATCAATGAAATGGCTCATGACCGAAGGATAGCTCGGAAATCTCTTTTGCTTTCTCGGGATGTGCCTTGAGAGGCTTGTATGTTTCTCTGCCTCTTTGCAGAGCGAGTCTAGGTAGGCTTTTACGCCCTACTGCAATATCTCTGAATATATCAACTAAAACAACTGGATCAATTGGAATAAGGTATGTCTCCCTCTGAACTGCTGAAGGGGGAGAAGGTATTTGTCTTACTGTCAATCTCCATTTGAGATTCTCTGGATCTTTGAAAGGCTATCTCTTGTTCAAGGACAATGTTTGTTCTTGTATAATGAACAAATTAAATATGATTTGGACTCTCGTACCAGGGATAATGGTCCAAATCTTTGAGAGCTCATGTACGAGGAATAATATCCTTCATTTATTTGAAAAATGCAATCAACTATAAAATTAGAGAGCAAGTGATTTACCTAGTTTGTAGTCATGTCCTTTTAGAGGAAGTATGTTTCCTCTCTCTTCTCTTCACTCTTTTGAGGTAGATCTAGTTCAATGTCAGCGGTGGAAGCATATTGTCTTCCCTTCTTCTTGGTTGGACAGTTTCTTGCAATGTGTCCATACTTGTCACATCTGAAGCACTGAATTTCTGAAACATCTCTTCTTTGATAACCTTGATTGGATGAAGACTTTTCACCTTTAAATGTTTGCCTGAAATTTCTTTTGAATTTTCCTCCCTTCTTTGTATGAAGTGCAAGAGCATGATTTTCTTCTGAAGAATCTTCCACTCCTCTATTTCTAAGTTCTTCTTGAGTGCAATCTGTCCATAGTCGATCAAAGGTTGGTAGAGCTTCTCTTCCATTGATACTCTAAATGAAAGGCTCTCATGATTTTGGAAGATTCTAGAGAGTGGTTAAGACAAGTTCTCTATCAAACATGATTTCCCCAATGGTCTCTAGTTGTTCTTTAATCTCTGATAACTTCATAAAGAAGAGTGCAACTGTGTCACCCTTCGTCATCTTGGTACTTTGAAGTTGGCTCTTTAAGGTAAGAGCTCTGAGAGTGTTGTCACTTTCAAACATTCCTTTTAAGGCTTCATACATATCATATGTTGTCTTCAGATTGGCAATATGAGCCAAGAGGTGATCTCTTACTGAGTAGATGATTATTTTTCTTGCTTTGACATCTTCTTCCTTTCTTATTTTCTTCTCCATATCTATAGTTATAGCTGGTAGAGTTTTAGTTGTCACATCCAAGATCATCTTCTTCAAGAGTGACTAGAAGCTTTGATTTCTGGGGACTGAAGTTGCTTGCTCCATCAAGCCTATCTTCTATTAATGTTATGTTCTTCATTTGATTGGTTTCTTGAATTTCTTGTTGACTGAATTTTGAAAACCTAATGATTAAGTTAAATTAGCAACCTTGGATTGTATTGGACTTATGAATGCCAACAATCAATTTGATAATGTCACAGAGATGCTTGTTGATTCAGGAGAACATTTCTTCAGAAATCCAGAATTAATATTTTGCATGAAATTTCGGCACCTTAGAAACCCTAGGGTCAAAAATCAAAATTTCTCGGAATTTCGTTTTGAGATCTTCTGGAGATGCGTTGGAAGAGGACGTACTCTTCTAAGCCAAAAGTAGCCCCAGCGTCCAAGTATTAAGGCTTGAATCACCACTGAAAGGCAGGTCGTATGGAATTTTCTTGAAACCCTAGGAGGGTCGTACGGTTCTGCAAAGGGTGTGCTGAGACTTGGTGGATGCTTGTGCAATGGGTCCTTTCAAGACCTATGCTCTGATACCATGTTGATTTTTCAATATGTTAGGTTAAGCATGAAGTTCATTATATTTTAGCATTTAACCATAACCATAAATGTTGCAGCAACCAAGATCACAAGAAGAAGCACCATGCAATAGAACACAGGATGTATCCTGGGAAACCCTTCTCAACAAGGGAAGAAAACCCAGCCAGATCCTTTGCTATATTCTTCAAGAGAAAGACCTTTACCACCAAGATAAACCCTAGCACACAAGAGGGTGCTTCAAACCCTAGAACTCTAGCGCCCAAGAGAGGTGCGCACTTTTCCCAAAGAAGTGTACTTGCTGAAATTTCCAAACTCACAAGAAAGATATGATTCCACAATGGGGAATCTTCCTTTACTTATATTAGACTTCTCCTATCAACAGAAGTGTTTATTGGCTCAACAGGGCCAACCTCACTAAGTCACAATATAATTATTATTATCATTATTATTATTATTATTATTATTATTATAATTAATATTAACCAGATTAATTATCTTTTACATTTATTATTAATCACATTAAGGTGGGGCCGACCTGTACCCTTTACATAACAATTAAGGTTACAGGAAGGTCTGACTCTTGAACAATATATAGCAAAGGATCTGATACACCCACTAGTGCTCATCCACTAGGGGCACATCCATAGGGATGTCATATCTCTGGTTCACTGCATTACACAGAATAACCAGATCTTCACACATTCACCTGTGCTCGTCCACAGGCACGTCCACTTTACAGATCTTCTTTCCCACTGCCTCATACAGGAGAACCATCTGGAGTCTTCTCATCAACTCTGTTGCTCGGAGGAGGCTAATACATCATCTTCATTTCTGTTCACATGAGGATGCACCCAGCACTTTGGGATTTCACACGTTCACCTTGTGCTCAGCCACAGGCACGTCTAACTCAACAGATCGCCTTTCCCACTGGATAATCATCTGGAGCTCTTCTCAACTCTCTGAATGGAGGAGGTCATCTCTACGTTCCTGGCTCTGTCTCAAGCAGGAACCACGTACCCTTCTTAGGGGCTTTCTCTCAGGTTTGTAAGCTGAGAGAAAGACTCACATAGTTGCAATGGTCCACATCTCACAAGTTTGTAAGCTGGAGAATGTCTCACATAGCTGCAATCATCAACATCATGTTGACCAAAAATACCTGTGTTAAATTTCATGTGTGTTAGAGTGTAGAACTTTTCAGTTGTAAAGCTCTCTAGGTGTGTTACATTTATTTTAGTATGCATGTGCTAACCCTTGGTGACTAAAACTACATGCTAGAGCACCTAAAATTGTGAATGTAACCGTAACAAATCAGCAAGAAGTTTTGGAACTGTTGGATGTCCTAAAACAGCAGCAAAACCTTCATTGACATTTGAAACTTAGAGCCGACTTGAGGTCAAAGACAAACCTAGTTGGCAGCTTGATAGGACCTGGAAAATCTTCATGGTATCAGAGCTGAGGTGGTTGATTTTTGAGTAGTTTGGACAGCATATGAGTGGCCTGTTATAGACATCTTCTTGGCATATTTTGTGGACAGCCATTGACAGTGTTTAATGGTTGCTTGTTGGCAGAATTTTGTAGAGGATTGTAGAGCAGTTTGTGCACAGTTTGGACAGCGTCTTTTCACACTTGCGTGGACAGGAGTGAGGTTGTATTTCACGACCTCTTTTCACACCTATATTGCTAGGAATGAGGTCAGAGTTCGCTTGCCTCTTTTCACACATGTGTTGACAGGAGTGAGGCAGCGTTCCTTTGCAGTTGGAGCATCAGTTGGAGTGCAGTTTGGCAGTCATGTCAGCATCTCAGATGCGTGCGGAGGATAGGCTAGCTGGAGCTAGCAACTGGTCGCCTTGGAAAGCGAAGATCATCTTTGTCTTAGAGGACCTCGAACTATGGGATATAGTTGAGGCGCTTGTTCCTGTTATTCCTGCTACTGCCCCCATCTTATTGGCAGAGTTCAAGAAGAGGAACAACAAGGCAAAGAAGACCATATGTGATTCAGTGAGGGATCACATCATTCCCCACTTGACCAGGAAAGCTTATGCATATGAGATGTCGACATCTCTATGTAAGCTTTATCAGAGCTATAATGAGAACCGAAAGATGGTTCTTCATGATCGACTGAGGGGCATTCGCATGCTCGAGGATGAGTCGGTTACTTCTTTCCTTGGTTGTTACACTCAGATCAAAGACGAGCTTGGAGCCGTCGGAGAGGTGGTTGAACCCAATTCTATGGTGAGGACAGCCTTAAACAACTGTACCAAACCATGGGGTCCATTTGTTCGTGGCATTATTGCCAGGGAGGTCATGCCCACATGGGAGAGGATGTGGAATGACTTCGTCCAAGAGGAGACTAGACTTGTGGCAGAGGCTTCTAGATAGCATCAGCAGCAGACAGTGCAAAGTGTTGAGGACCTTGCTCTTTGGACAAAGGGCAAGAAGAAGATCGGTCAAGGAGGTCGACAGGGTTCCAAGTTTGGGGACCCACCACGGGGAGGAGAGAGCAGCAGTGGGACGAAGAGAGACATGAGCACAGTGAGATGCTTTGCTTGTGGAGAGATGGGTCACTATGCAGGACAGTGTCCCAAGAAGAAGAAGAAGCAGCAGGATGTGTCAGCAACGACAGCAGAGGAGCTTGAGTTCGATGTACAGTTTGCGAGAGAGTGTGCATTCACCAGTTCCTTGTCTGTTATTACACCATCCAACATTAGATGGGGAGACAGAGCTGAGGAGGACCGATTGACTCATAGTAGTGATTCAGATGGAGCTCAGACTCAGGTTTTGAGTACACCATCTTCAGAGGGGGTGACTGGTCCACCCAGGATAGCTTCAGTTTCAGAGTTGTCGAGCAGACAGAGAGTTGGTGCTACATCTTCAAAGCATCAGAGATTGATGAGGAGGAGCGGCAGGGCACCACGAAGGCTTGAGCCTCACTTGACTACAAAGACGAGCAGATCAGGTTCTGGATGCACTTCAGGTGGAAGCTACTTGGCGAGAGGCCAAGTTCAAGATCTTGGTGATATGCCGAGATCCTGGTACTTTTGGTGAGATACCAAGAGGGGGAGACTCTTGGTGAGATGCCAAGAGCAGTGACCGTTGGCGAGATGCCAGGAGGTAGAAATCCTTGGTGGGAGACCAAGATCGAGATCTTTGGTGTGATGCCAAGATCTAGGTGATCTTGGATAGGTGGAGAGACACTTCCATCTATAGATCACGCAGATTGAGCAGATATGTGTCAGACTACTTTCATTGATCAGGGTACAGTCATACTCACTGAGAATATGCCAGGAGGCAACCATGTCCACTATAGGGATGATATTGGTGGTGACGGGCACTTTCCTCGGTAAGAGGGAGTGTTCGGATTTGGTTACCTTGGAAAGTGGTCCCCTTGTGTTTGTGAGCTTCTAAACACATGAGGGAAGTACTCTGTACCTTGTACCATGTACTGTATGTCTAATTTCACTTTGACTTAAGAGATTTAAGTCAAAAGTGAAATTTGGTCATTTTAGCCTAAAGTGACAATTAATTCACAAATGGGTGAATTAATAAACATAAAGTGAAACAATGGAAACTTAAGTAAAGTGGGTTTTGAGTTGAGATATAGATGAGATGATCTCAACCATTGATTAGGGATGAGATGAGATGATCTCATCCACCCAACTTTTAGGTTTCCTTATGCATCCTTAAGGAGAGTGCAAGAGGCAAAGGAGAGCTCATTCACTCATTTCTTCACTTGGAGAGATTCAAAGAGAGCAAGAGGATGAGGTTTCAGACATTCGGAGAAGAAAGCTTGGGTGCCTCCTTGCATGGAGGGCTCATGGAGGCTTAGTGCCCTGTTTATTTATTGAGGAGCTTCCAGTTCCGAGGAGGGCGCATCATCGGTGGGGAGGTCTTAGAGAGCTCAGATTGCAATGAGGTTTGTTTCAGAGGGAGCCTACACTTCAGTATCAGAGTACTATGGAGGGGTTTCCTGTTCATAGCTTCTTGTTGGCATCTGGTTCCATTTTAGTGGTCTTGGCAGCATTTCTGGAGGGCGCACCATCCTAGGGCGCTCTTGCTTCATTTGGACTTGTATTTCAGCGTGGATCAAGCTGCTATTGTATCAAGTTCATCTATATTTTGTACTTGTTGTATTCCACCATCTATTCTCCTCATATATAGACATATATTCCAAAATGGTTTTCCCTCGGGGGGTTTTATCCAGGGTCATGTTGACCAAAAATACCCGTGTTAAATTTCATGTGTGCTAGAGTGTAGAACTACTATATTTTCAGATGTAAACATCTCTAGGTGTGTTACATTTATTTTAGTATGCATGTGCTAACCCTTGGTGGCTAAAACTACATGCTAGAGCACCTAAAATTGTGAATGTAACCATAACAAATCAGCAAGAAGTTCCTAAACTGTTGGCTGTCCTAAAACAGCAGCAAAACCTTTATTGACAGTTGTAACTTAGAGCCAACTTGAGGTCAAAGACAGACCTAGTTGGCGGCTTGATAGGACCTGGTTGAGTTTGTGGAGAGGGTGCGTAAGTTGATTTAGGGGCTTCTAACTCAATCTTTAGAATTGTATAAAAAGATAACTTTGTGAGAGAGCAACACACACAACAAGTGAAAGGGGCATTTCACTCTCAAGTTGTAAGTGGAGTTGAGGCCATATAGGACTAAGGCATGGAGAAGCCTGAGTAAGGCCTATGGTAAAAAAAGAAGCCCAATTTTTGTGCAGACCTGCATCAAGTGCAGCAGGGTATTCATTATTAAATTTGGCAGCATCGACAGTCATTCTCCAATGCGAGGCCATATGGACCACCCTGAGGCTAGCCAGGGAGATTTGGAGAATCAACCAGTCTTGTGAGGTATTGACAAAAGCCAAGGGGAACATACAACCTCTGTGAGTCAAACCAAAAGTCAGGATGAACGAGATGCTATGTAAGTCTAATGCAAAAGTCAGGGGGAACGTACAACCTCTGTGAGCATAGACAGTCTAGTGCAAAAGTCAGGGGGGGCGTACAACCTCTGTGAACATAGACAAACTAGTGCAAAAGTCAGGGGGAACGTACAACCTCTGTGAGCCTAGTCAAGCCTTGTGAGCCATGAGCAAAAGTCAAGGCATCTAGCAAAAGTTAGGTTGAATATAAAATTCATATGAGCTAGAAACAAACGATATTCCTAATATTACAAATGATATAAATGTATTGATATAGTGCGTTGGCACGTGTAACATTATCCACCATGAAGAGAAATTTGAATTTCCTAGTAAAGAGTCGAGTTGTAGAAGTCAAAGTTGCATGTTTAAGTCAAAGACATTGTTGTCAAGTTGTCGCATGTTGCATGCACTGCATGCATGCCTAGTTGCATGTTGCATGCATGACATGCACTGCATGCCTAGTTGCATGTTGCATGCATGACATGTGCATGCTAAGTTAGTACGCATGCATGCCAAGTCAAGGGTGAGTTGTAACTGAAGTCTCAAATCTAGTTCTATTTTCGAACTAAAGTGTGAAGCTCAGTTATGTTAAAGCATGCAAACAAGTTCCTAATTCGAGCCATTTACTTCTCCTCTTCACTCCTTTATAAGGAGAGGTCGACCCCTCTCTTCAACACAATGGTTATGCAGGGTAAGGCTGAATGTAGAGACAACATATAGAGGCGCATATCAGCATACAGAGGCAGCACATAAAGGCGCATAACAATGCTGTCATAACAGCATACAGAGGCAGCACATAAAGGCGCATAACA
>ML807716.1:118028-133627 GCA_009831015.1 Picea engelmannii | reverse complement strand
AGAGCCGAATTGGCTCTCTGAAACCTTAATGGTATCATTTGTAATTAAACACAGGTCCTTTTAGTCATTTGATGTAGGTTCTATGGCACCCACAACCTCTCCCTTCGTGTAGACGAACTGTCAAGTTCGAGGTGCTACCTCCTCTTTCGTTATCCCTTTCCCGTATGTGACCTCGGGCTATGTCCACACACGATTGTGAGCATGGTCAAGAGTGCTTGGGATCAACCTGATTTTCTCCCCACAATACACTACCAATCACCACATGTCCCTTATACAATATAGTGGTTTTGATTGCGGCCCGCCCTCGAATTTTTAAAGTCCAAGCACTTTTTGTCCTCACAGTTCTGCATGACTGTTGATCTCGCGATCTCAAGTGCAGCCTCGTGATCAACGGTTTAGATTTGCATCCTTTCCTTCCTTCTCTTTGGATCACGCTTTCCTAGATCTTCACGATCTATTGACACGTTCCCCTTTCAAATCAACGATTGTGACTGATTTCTCCTTTCGGGCTTCGGGAGTTTCAACTCTCAACTCCTACTTTCTCTGTAGTGGCTATATTTCGAAATGGAAGATTTGCTTACACTTGTCCTCCTGAAATTGATGGCCCTAGTAGCTTCGGGACTTCGGACTTCGTAAATCTCAACTCTCAAATTTTCTGAAATTATTTTATCTGAAGCTCGCGATCTAGTGACACACGTCTCCCATAGATCAACGATTGTGATTGCTTCAGGTCTTCGGACTTCAGAAAACTCAACTTTCAACTTTACTTTCCCTCGAAGTGCGTGTAGTTCTGTTGCGTGTCCTCCAGAATCAGACGACTATAATTTACTTCGGGTCTTCGGGTTTCAGAGATCTCGACTCTCAACTTCTCTAGAGTAATTGTATCTGAAGTTCACGATCTATCGCCGCACGTGCCTCTGGATATGATAGTCCATATTCACTTCGGACTTCGGGTTTCAGTAGTTTAAATTCTTAACCACAATCCTCGAAGTGATTTTTCCCAAAGCTTCAGGCCTGTTGACACGTAACCCACCTAGCGATCAATGGTCGGAATCTATTTTGGCTCTTTGACTATTTCTCCTCCTATGTGCAAAGAGAGGCTAAAGCTCGTGCATCTTGCCCAGATCCAATGGTCTGAAATGATCTCGCTACCTCCTAGATGGATCTTAGCCGGTGACTCGTGAAACCTTTAGAGCTTCAATCCCTTGAAGATTTTCCCGCTATCTCTCTTGAGCTTTCTCCTTCAAACCCTTTGACTCCTTAGAGGGTTACTTTGACACTTAGTTGAATTTTGAATCTATGCACTCCTTGCAACAGATTCTTACGCAAGACTTAGCTTCTTGCGGGTGACTGTGCATGCCTTGCAACAATCCTTTTGCACTCCTTGCAAATGGAAAATCCACGCTATCTCTTTTGATCTTATGAGGTGAAATAGACTCTATCACTCATTGCAGCAAATTCTTACGCAATATTTAAGTCTTGCGAATGACTATGCACACCTTGCAACAGTCACTTTGCACTCCTTTCAAAGGTAAGTTTCACGTTATCTCTTCTGAGCTTCCGAGTCAATACAAATTCTGTTAATGCACTCCTTGCAGACTGTATGCACACCTTGCACGAACTCAACGAAGAGATGACAAACGAAACTTATCTAAACACTTCACAGTTTCATATACTCAACAACACAACTCATTCATTCATGAAAACAATAATAATAGGGAATTAGAAATAGTAGCAAAACCATGCATTGGATCAAATTTCCTCTGTTATATTCATTCAAAAGTGAAATGGCTACAACTATGATAAACAAGAACTAAAAATCAACAAGAACTAAATCAAAAAAATCTCCTATTAACTTGCAACAACCTCATTTGAGCATAAAAAACCTCTATTTATCTCAGAGGGTTCTTAGGGTCCCCTCTGACTACTTGTCTACTTGAGAAAACTAACTGCTACTTAATTTCCGTTACATTCAATACTAGGAGTGAAACTCCTAGATCATCCCTGATCACTCGGCTCCCAAGCATTTGATCTTCTTCAGTTTTTTATCATTTCAAAAAGATCTGTAGGAAACTCCAGTGATTAAGATTCCAAAATGATTCAACGATGCACTAAGGCACTGAGTTGTCTCTCCACATAGGGTTTCTAATGATGCTCCTGCATCATACTCCTCTGGCAAAAAATTCATGGACTCCTGTCCATGAGCTCTTGCACAGACTTTCCATGCTTTTGGATATCAACTTCATTTTTCCAATTGACATATTCTATCAGGTGTCCCTTCCACTTGAACAAATATTCAAAATAAGTTTTCCTCCTGGTCTTCTTGCCAATTCTTTGATCAATGATCTACTCTATTGATGGGTTTTCTGCTACAGACATTTGATTTTCCCATTGAATCTCTTTCTAATCTTTCGTTTCTCCTACTTCATATCCCCTGTAAGAATACAAGTTTGATATGTTGAATATGGGCGATATGCACACATCATATGGCAACTCAATCTCATAGGAATTCACTTCAAACTTCCTTAAGATCTTACATGGTCCTATCTTATTCATATTCAAATTATTATATGTTCCCCTAGGGAACCTTTCTTTCTTGAGGTGTGCCAGGACCTAATCCCCTACTTCAAATTGAATCTCATTGTGATGTTGATCAACTCTTCGCTTGTACTCTTGGTTAGAGTTTTGCAATTTCTCTCTGATCTGGCTATGGATTTTTTGCATTTCTACATCAAAATATTCTTCTCCAACACTTATGATCTCACTCTGTTCCAAGTCTCTCAACTCAGCTACTCCTCTTGGTTGCATTCCATAAAGTATTTGGAATGGGTTATTTCCATTGCTCATGTTTGGTGAGTCATCGTATGCAAATTCTGCTTGTGGCAGAATCTAATCCCACTGATTATGATGCCCAGTGACCAGACTCCTCAATAAGTTCCCCAAACTTTTGTTCACCACCTTAGTCTGTCCATCTGTATGAGGGTTATAAGATGAGATGAAGGACAAATCTGTCCCCAAATTCTTCCACAATGTTCTCTAGAAATGACCAACAAATTTGGTATCTCTGTCTGAGACAATACTTTTGGGTAATCCATGAAGACGTGGAACTTCCTTAAAAAATAAATTTGCAACATGTGTTGCATCACTGGTCTTTTGGCATGGGATAAAGTGTGCCATCTTTGAAAATCTATCCACCACCACAAATATGGAATCACGTCCTCTTTGTGTTCTTGGAAATATCAACACAAAATTCATTCTTATTGCATCCCAAGGCCTCTGTAGTGTCCCCAAGACTGAGCCCGATTACAGATAATGATATATGCAATGAATTGTAAATGTGTTCTATAGGCTGGTGAGCCAAGTTTTGTATAGCCGGAAGGCTTATGTGGTTGTTTAGGCCAGGGAGCCTAAGTTTTGAAGGCCAGGAGCCTACTGATGTACTTGTATGTATGCAGATCGATTAATAAAATATAAACACCGCTAGGTGCAGACCGACCATGATGAATGAGTGAAGGGGGACTGAGCGTCCACAGAGTGGGCAAGGGATTAGGGGCTGGAAGGTGGGAAAACGGGCTGAGTGTTGAGCCTAGGGGCTTAGGCTTGGAATAATATTTTAATATTATTTCCCAAAAATCCATGTGCATATTATGTTATCCTAAGTTCCTAGCAAAATGGAAAGGCGTGTACAGGAGGCATGCAGATGGAACGCATGTAGTTCCCAGGGTGACAAATGTCCACCCTGACGCATGCAAATAAAACAGAAAGGAACAGCCGTGAGGGGCATCTCGCACATTCCATTCGACCCGACTGCCTTGAGCAGGAGCCGTACGAGCCAGTCTGCAAGAGACCTCGTGTATGTCTGTTACAGAGAGGAAGCCTGGGTTGGGTGTTGAAGAATGTGTGTTTACCCTTTTTCAGAGCCATGAAGTCTGTTTGTGAGAGAAAACCAGGGTGTGCATTCCCTGAAAGAAAGGTCCATGTCAATTTCGGGGAAGAGTCTCTGTTTGCCCAGGAAACGCTAAGCGAGCTTGTGCGTGGAGCCCTATTCTGAAATCAAGACCGAGAGAACATCCTCTGACTGCCGAACTGGTTCTTGGGAAGCTGGTGTCTATTTTCCCTGTGTTTGTTGTGGCATGCAGATCTGGACTACATGAGGCTTGTTGGCCTATGATTGACTCCATCCAGGTGAGAGAGTGCGCACAGGAAGGAGAGATCTCTTGGAAGGAACCTTGTAGCTGCCACAGAACCTGAGACTTCCGGTCCGGTCTGTTCCTGTAACCCAAGGTAAGGGAGACTGGCAGCTGAAGGAATGTCTAGGTGACAGAGAAGGTGCACTCTCCTGGGGTGGAACAGGCATGTGGGGAATGAGGGTCTGTGGGCAGTGAGCGTGGGAGATTCCTGGGAGAGCATTCTTCCTGGTGGTTATGTGTGACTGAATTCCCTGTAACCTCAACCTGAGTCTGGATTCCTTGCCATGGGGTGGAGCTCAGTCCCAGCTCGGGGGTGACCCACTGTTGAGTTGAGGAGCAGTGCGGTCTACGGCTGGGAGGTTCGTGGAAGGCCTGCATTTGGTTGGTGGATTTCTCCACTGTCACAAGATAAGTGTTTAATTATATGTTCTTATCACATTTTATCATGACTGTACTGGATCTGTTATCATGTTTTCTGCTGTGTAAATGAATTACTATTGAAAGCTATGGATTGTCTAAATATACAGTAACTATATGTTTATTCTGAGAATTAAATGTATCTCTTTGTTGTTATGCATGTGATTATGCTGGACTGTATGTGTTATGTGAAAAGTCCATGTACAGATTGTACATAGTGAGTTAAAAGCCTTGGTAAGCAAAAAGGTACACTACAAATTGGTATCAGAGCCAAGGTTTCGACACTGAGCCTAGATGGGTTAGTGGAGCGGTCTTTGGACCGAGAATGTGAAGAGAAATTAGGCCTGGAATGGCCAATTTTAGACCTTGGGTTATTCCAGAGTGTCAAGTAGTTGCTTGACTGCGCTTACGAGCTCAGGAGGTAGAGCGGTGCTATGAAACCGTAGGCTGGTGTGGTCTATGGCCACGGGGAGACAGGTCTCTACACCAATGGTGTTAGAACCTTAGGATCCGTTCGGGAGGGAAGGCGAGCCCTCATGATCGTTGGATCTGGAAAAATGTTCATAAGGATTAAAATTCCTTTGGAAGTGGCACAGGAGAGTGGAAATCGCGATACATGAAATCCCGAGTTAGTTAGAAACCATTTGAGCCGTCAGATCTCGGCCGGAAAACCCGACAGCCGTTGGATCTGCCGGGAGGTGTCCGAAGGTTAAACATCCGAGACTAGGGGCGAAAGATCCAACGAGATCTGGAGCTGTCTGTTGGAGAGAGACACGTGGCGGAGATCGAGCGCCCATTGGCACTTTGGTGCATCGGGAAATCGGCGTATCGGAGTTCCTGAGGACAAGAAACTCGAGACATCACAAGTCGCGAAAAATCAGAGAAATCAGGACCGTCCATCAGACAGGGGACGCGTGGCAACCATCGACGCCATCGAGAAAAGTATCGATAATGAAGCCATCCATCGGCGTTTGGTCCTTTGGGATATCGGGAATCCCGTGGACGTGGGGTTTATGCACTTTGGAATTTCAAAAAGCGAAACCCTGATGAGTGGGGGACAACTGTCAGCACACCCGAGCTGAGGACAATGTCATAGTGGAGACCAGCTATCAACATGACAGAAAGTCAGAATTCGAGGAGTCGGGAATTCCGTAGGCATATGCATTTTGGCATCGCAAACCCCAAAACCCTGAGGGGTAAGGTTTTGGTCATAGGGTGATGGTCACATTGGCCGGAAGCTATAGTTAGGAGGGCTAGCTGAAGATAAGGCGCGTCGGGAATCGAAGAATCGCGAGTCTTGGGGACAATTGTATTTTGACATCGGAAACCCCGAAACTCTGATGCAGAGGTTTGACTGAGGTCATATGGTAGCGGTCACGTGGACCAGGGCCTAGCCAGGAGGGCTAGTGCACAAAGGGGATGCATTGAGTTTTTTAAGCTCGAAATCCCGACAGGAAGGAAAGGCTGCGGTCTTATGGATTCTCGTCCTATGGGCCAAGAACCTAGCAAGAGGGCTAGCACGTGAAAAAGAGCTCATCGGTGATTAGGGAGTGGAGAGATGAGAAAATCTCGACATCAGGAAGCTCAAAACTATGAAACCCCAAAACTTGAAGTCCCGAAATATCGGAAATTGAAGTTTCGGACACCCGAAAAACACAGAGCTGAATTGAGCTCAGACAATTCGTGAAATTGAAACACTTTATTAAACATCGATGGTTATGAAATATGATGAATTGTCAAGAGACGAAGGCTAGGCAAATTTGATTCATCTGCGTATTAGATTGCAGAAGACTGACGGGTGCCAGAACTGTTTGGAAATTGCCTCAAACACAAAGAAATGGGAGAGATACATAATGCTTCCAGTTCAAGAAACTTGTTTAAAACAAAATGTCTTTTATTTTGTCCAAATTGGTTTATGAAATTTGTGGATTGTTCATGAAGGTTTAATGGCCTGACAAATTTCAAATTGAATTGCATAGTGCGTGTGCAGAGTTCAACGAAGGTCAGGATTCCAGTTAATCAACGCCGAGTATGGAGTGGGGAAAGGTACGGACTACCCCTGAAATAGAAGACGAACAGGAAGGAAAGGATGTTAACCTGGGAGTCGAAGGATCGAATTCTAATGGGCATGGAAAGGAGAAGGATAAGGAAGAACACATAATGAAAATCCTTGAAGGATTGCAAAGAGAGGCCAAGGCTCGCCGATATGATAGTTGAAAGCTCATGAAAGTCAGAGATCGGCAGGGTGCCCTAAACTTAAAATTTTTGAAGAGTCTGGAAAGAATAGAGAAGAAACTCGAGAAAGGAAGAGACTCCAGTATGACGGAGAGTCGCAGAACCCATGGGAGAAGAAGTAGGTCGAGGAGTGGTAGCCGACATCTTAGTCGCTCCCAAAGACATTCTGACAGTAAGACACACAGCAGTTCGAGTCCGTCCCTTACCAGAAAACATCAAAAATCTGGAAGGGAGGAGTTGAAAGGAGAGATGAATAAAATTAAACCTCCAACATTTGATGGAGAACATAAGAAGGAGGAAGATGCCGAGACATGGTTGCTGGGCATGAAGAAATACTTCCAACTGTAGAATTATTCTTCCCGTGCAGAAGGTAGAATTGCAATGTACCAGCTGAAAGGAAAAGCATCCATGTGGTGGGATCAGTTTGTGAAAGTGAAACACATCAGAGATAAAGAGGTCATGTGTAAGGAGTTTAAGAGGTATTTCGAGAAGAAATACCTGACTAAAAGATACTATGACAGAAATATGAAGGAGTTCTTCGAACTCAATCTAGGCAGCATGACCATTGATGAGTATGAACGAAGTTTTCTGGAACTACTGAGGTATGTTCCATTCATCAAAGACAAGGTTGTCAAAATTCAGAGGTATCTTGCAGAATCAGACATCTCCTGCTCAATGCATCAACAACTTTGTTAGCATTACCGGAAATAAATTTTATGACAAAAGTAAAATTATGCATAAACTCAATCCACTTTGCATGTCTCTAGTTTAGCCTCTCCTATCTGGTTATCAATTGTAAAGCTTGGTTATCGATGTACAAGACAAATTCCTTTGGAACAAGGTAGTGCCTCCATTTCTTCAAGGCTTGAATTATGACATAGAATTCTTTATCACATGTGGAGTACTTTCTCTTACTTTCATTCAAATTCTCACTGAAATATGCAACTGATATATTATCCTGGTTCAAGATTGCTCCAATTGTAACTCCACTTGCATCACATTTCACTTGAAATGTGTTTCCAAAATTTGGTAAGACCAGAACTGGTCATTTTGTTATTTTCTCCTTCAATATATTGAAGCTCCTCTTGGCCTCCTCTATCCATTTAAAAGACTTGTGCCTCTTCTTCATTGTATCCATCATTGGTGCAAACATTCCACTGAAATCTCTGATGAACTTCCTATAGAAACTTGCTAATCCATGGAAGCTTGTCACTTAAAACATACTCCTTGGTGATGGCCATTCTTTGATTTATTTCACCTTCTATGGATCCATTTTCAATTCATTTGAATAAATCACAAAACCCAAGTAAATGAGTTATGTCTTCATAAAAGAAGACTTCTTCATATTTATCAACAATTTCTCATGTAGTAGTCTCCTCATCACTAATGTTAGATGTCTCAAATGCTCCCCCCTTAGTCTTGCTAAAGACCAGTATATCATCCAGATATACAACCACAAACTTGCCAATGAAATCTTTCAGTATTTCATTCATCAACCTCATAAAAGTACTTGGGGAATTTGTTAATCCAAATGGAATAACAAGCCACTCATACAACCCTTCATTTGTCTTAAAGGCTATTTTCCATTCATCACCTTCTCTCATCCTTATCTGGTGATATCCATTTTTCAAATATATCTTAGAAAATAAATTTTCTCCACTTAAACAATCCATTAAGTCATCCATTCTTGGCAAAGGAAATCTATACCTGATGGTGATCTTGTTAATGGCTCTTGAGTTTGTACACATTCTCCATCCTCCATCCTTCTTTAGACTCAAGATAGTTGGTACTGAGCCTGGACTCAAGCTTTCTCTGACCAAACCCTTGTCTAACAAATCTTGGACTTGGTTCCTTACCTCCTCATTCTCTTGAGGTGTCAATCCATATGCTAATTTGTTTGGCAAACTTGCTCCTGGTATCAAATCAATATGATGGTTGATACTTCTGATGGGTGGCAATGAGTTAGGAAACTCTTCCACTACTATGTTAGAAACATTCTTCAACAATTCCCAAACTTCTTCAGAAAACTCATCCATCAAAGTGCTTGTAAGGACAACTTTGGGTTTCCTCACCACAACAAACTACATCTCCTATTCCTTCTTGACTTCTCTCAGGAGTTCCTTCCCACTCATGAGAAGTATGCTTGTGTTGGCTTCTTCTTTTACTTTCGTCTCCTCTATTGGTAGCAACATGTGTGTCCTACCATTCTTCTCCAAGGTGTATGTATTTTTTATCCCATCATTAATGACATTTATGTCAAACTTCCATAATATTCCCAACAAAACATGACATACATCCATGGGAATTACATCACACAAAATTTCATCTCTATACCCTCCTATCTTAAATTCAACGAGGCATTGTTTAGTGACCATTACCTGGTGTCCTTTATGCAACCATGAGACTTTATATGTCTTTGTATGTGCAGTTGTCTCCAGCTCCAATTTCTCTACCATCTCTGTGGATACTAAGTTTTTAGTGCTCCCACTGTCAATTATCACCTTGCATACTCTGTCTTTCGTCTCGCAAGCTGTCCTAAATACATTGTTCCTCTACACTGGATTTTCAATTTCTGACTCTGGTCTTAAGATAACCTTCCTCAACATTGGGGATGTTCCATCCTCTGCACCTTGTGCTTCAACATTCCTTTTATGTGCTTCAGAAATGTGAGCTTAACCTCCTCCTTCTTTCTTTTTCTCGGGACATTCCCAAGACATGTGTCCTATATTTCCAGAGGCATAACACCTTACTTCTCCTCTTCTACTTCTTCCTCTTCCTCTAGAAGAACTTCTTCCACCACCTTGTCTTCCTCGGGAACTCCCTCCTCTTTCTAAGTGTCTGTGTGGTTTCTCAGTCCCATATTTAGGTTTCTGTGCCTTATCATTGGAAACTCCCTTGCCTTTGCTTTGGCTTCTTCCTCTGTTTCATTGACTCTATTTCCTAGCCAACTTATCCTATGCCTTTAGAGAAATATGATAATAATCCTCTACTATCCTTACCGACATCATGTTGATCTCATCCCGGATTTCATACCTCAGGCCATTTATGTACCTGGAAACTTTTTTCTCATCCTTCTCTCACTGTCCAGTCCTGATATTCAACTTGTAGAATTCCTCCATGTACTCTTTCACTGTCATACCCTTCTACCTTAGGTTTTGAAAATTCTTGAACAGATTTATCTGATACTCTTTGGGCATGAATTTAGCCTTCATATTGGCTTCCATCCTATCCAAATTATTTATCTTATGTTTGCCTTTGCTTCTGCTCATAGCCTGTAGTTCATCCCACCACAATGTTGCATGTCCTTTCAGTCTGGTGATAGCATGTCTCACCTTTTTTTCCTCATCGACATCTTCATAGTCGAAATATTTGTCCATGGATCTTATCCAATCCAACAATTCTTTAGCATCCAAACTGTCGTCATACATTGGGATGTCTACCTTGTCTTTAGCTCCCAATTTAAAAATTGTTCTCAGCAAGCGTTCTTTGACATCATTTTCTCTGGCAGCTTCTTTGACTTCTACTTCTTCACTCTCTACATCACTGATGTCCCCAACGTCAGGTGTTGTCCTCTGGACTGCCTCCATTGCCTCTAATATTGCATGAAGCTATCTCATTTCTCATGAAGCTCTTGCTATCTCTCTTGAGATTTATCCTTCGAACCCTTTGACTCCTTAGAGGGTTACTTCGACACTTAGTCGAATTTTGTATTTGTGCACTCCTTGCAACATATTCTTATGCCAGACTTAGCTTTGTATGGGCGACTGTGCATGCCTTGCAGTAGACCTTTTTCACTCCTTGCAAATGGAAAATTCACACTATCTCTTATGAGATTATGAGCTAAAACAAACTTTTTCACTCCTCACAGTAGATTCTTACACAAGATTTAAGTCTTGTGGATGACTGTGCACACCTTGCAGCAGTCACTTTGCACTCCTTGCAACTATATGAACACCTTGCATGAACTCAATGAAGAGATGACAAACAAAACTTATATAAACACTTCACAGTTTCATATACTCAACAACACAACTCATTCATTCATGAAAACAAGAATAACATGGAATTATAAATAGTAGCAACACATGCATTGGATCAAATTTCCTCTGTTATATTCATTCAAAAGTGAAATGGCTACAACTATGATAAACAAGAACTAAAACTCAGAAACAACTAAATCACAACAATATCCTATTAACTTCCAGTAGCCTCATTCGAGCATACAAAACCTCTATTTATCTCATAGTGTTCTTAGGGTCCCCTCCGACTACTCATCTACTCAAGAAAACTAACTGCTACTTAATTTCCATTACATTCAATACTAGGAGTGAAATTCCGAAATCACCCATGATCACTCGACTCCCAAGTGTTTTATCTTCTTCAATTTTTGATCATTTCAAAAATATTTGCAGGAAACACCAACGGTTAAGATTATGAAATGATTCAATGACACACTAAGGCCCTGATTTGTCTCTCCACGTAGGCTTGTTGATGATGCTCCTGCATCATTCAAGGATGTTATTAAGGAACAATACTACCTTGTCAAAATTTATGATAACATGTATACAAAATGGAATACACTGCGACAGGAAAGAGACCAAGCAATGCCTGAGTTCACAAATATATTCCATACCTTGCGCACCAAGATGGGTATCAAATATTGTAAGTGATATCTAGTGCTCAAGTATTGCGGGGGTATGCATAGATACATCCAGGCCAAAATGGAGTTTCTATACATGTCGTCCTTGGCCGCAACCTACCGATATGCCGTCAAAATCGAGCAAAAGCTTAAACAAAAGACGCGAAAATTTGGGCCTGGGAACCCCTCACAACAAAAGAAAGGAAAAGGTGACCCCAACCCATAGAACAAAGGAAAGAGAAAATCTGGACAACCTCAGGACAAATAGTCCAATCCACAAGCAAAGAAGGACACTGGAAAGACAAAGAAAGATACCAATAAGTGGTGCGACTTCCATAAGAGCCCCTGGCATAACACTGATGATTTCTACTCAAAGTAGTTGTTAGTGGCTGAGGTGAAAACCTCTCAATCAAATGTGGGTTTCGATTCCGATTCATAACCAGAAAGGAGGAGATGGATCATTGATGTGGAACCCAGTGCTACCATTTCTACCACTAAGATCCAACCCGGTGAACCAGATGAGCCAGAGGAAGGCGAGCACCTTTTTCATTCACATATGTGGGTGAAAGGTACTCCATTGCAATTCATTGTTGATAGTGGTAGCAAGAAGAACCTCATCACAAAAAAGGTCATCAAGCAACTAGCTCTGTCGACAATGTCGCACCCGCAACCCTACACCATTGTATGGCTCCCCCAAGGAAGCAATCTCCACATCATCCAATAGTGTCGTCTATCGTACGACATCAATCCCTTCGAAGATGAGGTATTGTGTGATGTTGCTCCCTTCAAAGTTTGTAATGTTCTTTTGGGACAACCTTATTTATGAAAACTTCATGATATATATGAGTCTAGTCCTCACGGTGTTATTATTACTTTGAACAAGAAATTGTATAGGATACCTGAGGCAGTCCCACCTAGTTCTATTTCCTTGATCTCTTCCAAGCAATGCAGGAAGGTCATCTCTTAGACTGGGAAGTTTGTCTTCTTTGTAATTCACTCTCAAAATGAGCAAAATATCACAGCCACTTCCAGGGCCTCCATGATCGACCTCTCCACACAGTAGAAGAAAGTGGATAAGGTCATGGAAGAATACTAAGTTATCTTCTCCTCACATACCGCGGTACCTCTGCACTGTCAGGTCAAGAATCCCATTGATATGAACCTCGACGCACTGCTACCCAATGGGCCAGTCTACCACTGCTCTCTATTAGAGAATGAGGAGATTAAGAGGTAGATCTAATAACTTCTCCACAAGGGGCACATTTTTCCCATCTCATCGACTTGTGGGAGCCTAATCATGTTGGTGCAAAAGAAAGACATGACCTAGCGACTCTGCATTGACTACTGGGTCCTGAATAAAATCATAGTTAGGAAGTGGTACCCGATTCCCCAGATTGATGACCTCCTTATCTGAAATGATCTGAAATGATCTTCTTAGGTATCCCATGCAAACAAATAACCTCACTTACAAACACACGTGCCACATCAGTGACATCGTAAGTGTCTCTTACCGGAATAAAATAAGCACTCTTGGTTAACTTATCCACTATCACAAGAATGACATCGTGTCTATGAGATGTGAGTGGCAACCCCACAACAAAATCCATAGAGATGACTTCCCACTTGGACATAGGAACATCATGTGCTTGTAGGAGGCCTGCCGGGTGATGGTGGTCGGATTTCACTTGTTGACACTGTAGGTATTTGGTGACGAAATGGACTACATCGTGCTTCATGCTTACCCAGAAGATGAGCTTCCTCATGTCTGCATACATCTTCTTCACACCCAAATGTGCACAATAAAGTGCTCTATGGGCTTCCTTCAGTTTGATGCTTCAAATATCCCCAATTTCAATAATGTACATCCCTCCTCGATATCTCAATAGTCTGTCTGCTTCCAGACTATATCCTTCATACTTTGTATCTAACTGCCTCCCACACTGGAGGTTTGAAGTAACCTTTAAATACCAACTGTCTCCTTGGATTTGCATCAACACATGTTCCCTCAGATTGAATTTTAAGGGTACCAAGGAGAACACACGTGGTCTCCTACTCAAGGCATCTGCGAGCACATTTTCCTTTCCCTTGATGTATGAAATACAAAAATCATACTCACTCATAAGCTCACTCCATCGCCTTTTCCTGGCAGTTAGATCCCTTTGAGTGAAGAGATGTTTTAAACTTTGATGGTCCATTTTGAGCTCAAAGTTTCACCCCACAAGATAGTGTCTCCAAAGTTTCAGAGCTAGCATTACAACTGCCAACTCTAAATCATGAGTAGCGTAAAGCTCTTCGTGTTTCTTCAACTTCCTTGACGCATACGCTATCACTCCTCCATCCTTCATTAGTACAACCCCCAACCCTTTCTTCGAGGCATCCATGCAGACTGTGAAGTCCTTTTCCATATCTGGCACTCATAGAATTGGCGCACTAGTTAGTAGCCTCTTATGCTCAATGAATGCACTATCATATTCTTCTGTCCATTCATACTTGACCACCTTGTGCTACAAAGTGGTGATGGGTTTTGCTATTTTTGAGAATCCTTCAACAAATCTCCGATAATAACCTACTAGCCCCATGAAGCTTCTCACCTCATGGGCATTTTACGGCACTGGCCACTCTATAATGGCCTTTACCTTTTCTGGGTCCATAGAGATACCGTCATCGAAAATGATATGACCTAAATAGTGGATCTCTTTCTAAAAGAAGGAACACTTCGACAACGTCCCATACAATTTGTTCTCTCTAAGGCAGGAAAACACCACTTGTAAGTGTTCCTCATGTTCTCTTTCGTTATTGGAATAGATGAGGATGTCATCTAGAAAGACTTGTACAAAACAATCTAAGTACTTCCAGAATACGTCGTTCATGAGGCTCATGAATACTGCTAGCGCATTGGTCAACTCGAAAGGTACTAAATCGCCTCCTCAAGTCATTTAGGGACATGTTGGAAATTTGGTCTGGGGACATAATGTCCAAACCGAGCGACATGGCATGGAAATGAAAGGCATGGCATCATAATGCAAGGATATAAAATGCATGGCTAGGCTAGGAAAGGATATACATGGAAAGTAAAGGCAAGGATAGGCATTGAAAGGAAAGGCCTAGGCATAGGTCTAGGTATGGCAAGGAAAGGAAAGGAAAGTCGTGGCAAGGAAATGTAAGGAAATGCAAGGCAAGGCAAGCCAAGGAAATTCAATGCAAGGAAAGGAAATTCAAGGAAAGGAAATGTTAGACATGGCATGACCTAGACCTATACATAGACCTAGACGTGGACCTAGACCTAGGCATGGACCTAGACCTAGACCTAGACAATGACATAGATCTAGACCTAGACCTAAAACATGACTTAGAACTATACCTACACCCTGACCATGACCAATACCATGACCTAGACCATGACATAGACCATGACTTAGACCATGGGAAGACAAGGCATGGAAAGGAAATCCAAGGCAGAGAGAGGTTAGCCAAGGTATGGAAAGACAATACATGGAAAGAAAATGGAAGTCAAGACAATGCAAACAAGGCGAGGAAAGGAAATTCTAGGCATGGCAAGGCAAGGCAAATCAAGGCATGAGAAGGAAAATCTTGGACTGGAAAGTCAAGACAAGGCAATAGAATTCATGGCAAGGAAATGATAAACATGGCAAGACAAGGGAAACCAAGGAAAGGTATAGGTATAGGTCTAGCTCTAGGTATGGCAAGGCAAGGAAAGGCAAGGAAAGACATGGAAAGGAAAGGCAAGGAAAGGAAATGCAAGGCATGGAAAGGAAAGGCAAGGTATGGAAAGACAAGGCATGGCATGTAAAGTCAAGGAAAGGAAGGAAAAGGATAAAAATGGCTTGGAATGGAAAGGCAAGGCATGGTATGGCATGGAATGGAAAGGAAAGGTGTGGCATGTCAAGGCATGGCAAGGCATGGCAAGTCAAGGAAAGGATACTCATGGAAAGGAAAGGTAAGGAAAGGCAAGGCAAGGTCTAGGTCTAGGTCTAGGTATGGCAAGGCAAGGAAATACAATGAAAGGTAATGCAAGGCATGGAAAAGCAAAGGAAAGTCAAGACAACCATTTGAGATAGAGACTGATCCATATGACTATGTTGTAGGAGCAGTTCTAA